>JAVQJF010061435.1:0-60218 GCA_036023855.1 Gadopsis marmoratus
CACCCCACCCCCCACCCAACCCCCCCCCGCCCGCGCCGCCCGCGCCGCCCCCCCCCCCCCCCCCGCAGCCACTCCCAGCTAACATTGGGCGAGAGGGGGGGAAACAGTAGGTGATGAATAGGTCATTAGGGCTTTATTTATAAGAAAATTGCAATCCATTTTTCATCTTCTATGGTCTTTTACACAAAATGAGCTATTAATCATTTGTCATTACTGGAAAAGAATTATCACATTTCAGGCATGATGATATTATTCACAAATATGACTTGGTCTTTGAAAGGCGTTCCCTTTGCATGACCGCATCTCGTCTGCAGAGACAATAATGATGAATGACAGTTTATACATTAAGTCAATAATTAGTTGAAGAAGTCCTGTGACTAACAGACAGTGAAAATCTTCTCAAGTCGAGGACAGCTATAGCAGCCCTGTGAGGCTATAATGCTCATTAAGCAACAGAACATGTTTTTTGGTGTTGAAAAAAGGGAGAGACAACTTTTCAATTCTCAGAGCCTTAACGAAAACAGTAAACATTTGCCTAAGGGTGTGCCAGAGAAAAAGAACACGTAAAACACCTTCAAAATACACTTTTTAGTATCTTTCACAATTTACATATATTATTTCCTGCAGATTTTACATGGAACTTTGCTACTATATTTTGTATTACGATTTATTTTTTGTTTTCATTTGCTCTTTTGTAAAACACTTTTGCTTTTTAATACCATCAGATTTTTTTCTAGCTAATCTTCGTAATTAGTTCACAAAATATGACACACAAGATGCCCCCACTCACATACACACAACACATGGAAATACAAAGAGAACCTCTGACTCTGGTCAAAGGGTGACTGGACATTTGCTTTGATGTCACTACTCATGTTTAGTCACCGTCTATTCTGGTGTGTTAATCAACCCTGGAGCAGAGTGACAATGTTCTTCCTTTGAAAGTGCGGTTGTGTGTGTGAACATGTCAGCGGTTAACAACATCCCGAGGCTAGCTCTGTTTTGTTTTAGTCATCAAAACAATTAAGTCGAAAATTCCCACGACATTACTTGCTACAGTCAAACCACATTAGACCGTCTCTTGCTATAAGTCAAAGGGAAGCAATGGGGGAAAAAAATGAAATTACAGTATAGTATATTTAAACTAGTTTAGTTGTATAAAAATCGGTACAATACAGACATCAACAGCATCCTGGATGTTAGAGAAAAAAATATGTATCCTTGCTTAGGGATTGAAATGGTGGAAAATATAAAACCCAAAGAGCTTAGGTTTTGTTAAGATGTCAGCACTACTCTTTGGATGATCATTCTGAGCACCATTGAAAATAAAAAGTCCAACCATGGCCCTGTGTACACTTGGCATTAACATGCGTCTTAGGGTTCTCTAAGTACGGGTGTGAATGCACCCAAAACACACTGAGGAAGCACTGACATCCGATCACTCGGACCACATTCGGAGGTGGTCTGGGCAGCATATGGCAACGTTCTTTCAGCAGTGTGTCCTGGGCCCCACTGAAGGACCGCCTACTCAACTGACGTCCTCTGCGTTAGCTGAAGTACGTAGTCATTCGCGCGCCAAAGGCATCACATTAAAGCTTGAAACAACAAGAAGAAGCCACAACAATAACTAGTCACTCGAGACACGTGTGGCGACACATTGTAATGCCAGGTGTGAACAGGCGTACTTAAAGCTTTCCAGCTGTGATCTACCCATCCGAGACACATGGTAATGTCAGGTGTAAACAGGGCCCAAGACACATAGAAGTGCCTTCTAGATGCTTCTCGTCATTTTTGCACTTCAGATACATTTATACACTGTATCCTTGACAAAGCTCTGTTAAGTATTCTGTCTATTTCTTCTGTGTCATTTTTCTTGATTTACCACCATTTCTCCTGCAATTGAGAGGACCACAGGAGACCTGTCAGAGTAGAAACGAAAAAGCAAAAGAAAGTGAGAGAGAGAAAGAGGGAGTGATTGAAAAGCAGAAGAGTAAGTGGAGACCTGATTCTGCCGACATCCAAAAAGCAAAAAAAGAGGCACATGTGGGGGTGTCACTTTCTCATCCTGTCTTCAAATGATCTTTGGAGAAAGTTTGTCAAACTAGATCAGGGGTGTTTGAAACTTGTTTATAAAAGCGTCAGAGAAGGAAGGAGGAGGAGGAATGTCGTACACCTAAGGCGTCTGAGATGCCTTCAATCAGCCCGACTGGGTGGTACAGCTTTTTTGCCTCTCCTCTTCTTCAGAGTTGTAGCGAGTGCTGTAAGATGCCATGTTTTTTGACACTTCGCTCTTGAAAGGATGAGAGGGAAGACGGGAGGCAGTGGTGTGGGGAAGGGGTATGAGAAAGAGAATGCGAGGAGAAGACGGAAACAGTTGCTTTTTCTGCTCTCAAAGCCGACGCGGGGTCAAGGCCTTTTTCCCTCCGGGGATGTGTTCACAAATCGTCTGCTAACTGTTTGGGCTCCTCAAAGCAAGGCTGTGTTTGTGCATCGCCTTCATCTTGCCTGAGATGTACAATGTCCTGGTGCATCTTTCATCCTCAGTAAACACAGATGCTCTATGATAGTCAATATGCAGTGTTCTGCTATCTACTGAGGAGCAGCTAGATGCCATTTCCGTACTCTTGACAAGAAGTTAATTTACTGTAGTCTGCCCAGATAGTAAGGTTGGATAAAAACTTTCTCAGACAAGTGAAAAAATTACACTCGTAGTTTTAGAGGAGGGTAGCTCCAAACACTGAGCACGTAAACACATTATAACTCAAAATTGCTAATACATGAAGGACATAAGAATCAAGTACAAAGGGCCAAAATGCTTGAAATAGTAACTTTATCATTAGGGACCACTGCTGATCCCTTGTGTCTCCCAGCCTGAAGCACCATCTGTGAAAGCCAAACGAAAGAACTAGTCCCCTTTAAACTACTAAGGCTCACTAGCTTGCTCTGTTTCGACTTTGAAAAACATTCAGATAAAACAGGCTATGGCCCTCCAAATCACACGCTGAGGGCTCAAACTCCATCCCAGAGGATCCTTAGATTAAAGAGAATGCATCTTTATAGCAACGGAAAGCAAAGGGGCCTGATCCCCAGTCAGGGGCTTGTGACCATTAGAGTGTGACTGCTTGACACTCATTCATCTACGATGCTGTGTCTGCTGCCAACAATCTAAGAGGTCATGTACCACGGGGTTAGTTTGAAGACAGCATCTACACAGAAACTTTAAAAGAAATATGGGGTGTTTTAATCAGCCTGTCAGTAGCTCTCTCTGTAATCACATGACTCTGGCCTATGGCTAAGCCTGACTCATCAGTCGCCATTTAATTGAATTTCCAAAGAAAGACCCAGCCCTCATAATGCTGCTGAGCACTGCTAGGGTGTGCTGAAGGATTAGAAGGACTTTGCTGCTCCTGCAAGACATTTTCCACAACTCGCCCATAAGCAAACATACTGTGTAAGCTAAGTGACTCAAAGCGATGTCAGCTTGTGGTGAAGTTTCTCAGCTGCCACTCATTGTTCCATAGGAAAAGAGCAGTCAGCATTCTTATCAATGCAGTTGGTAGCTTAGTGGGAGGATGAGCTTGGTGTGAAAACTGAGATGTTCGTTAAGCTGTCGCCAGCTTAATGGCATGTGGCGTGTATAACTCTTTAAACCTGGGTACATTTTCAACTAGGCTTTGGGGATTATAGGGAAGTGATGTCATTTTCTAGACTGGGCCTAGACAGCCACGCAATAGCAGGGTTGGACAAGGCTTCTATGGTTCTGCAGGACAGCTTAACATGAATATTGAGGATGGTATGTGTAAGGTGGGATTGGTGACTTGAGTCACTTCTATAGGGAAATACTGTGTATGGGTGGGTGTGTGTGTGTGGTCACAGCTGTATCCTGTGGGGTTCAGAGGTCTGGAAATCCACCTAACACTGTTTTAATTGCTAATGGTGACTCAAGACACAGGATCACTGAGGGCATCTTAAATGATAAAAAGGGGCTTTACAATGTATGTCATAAACCACAGATCTATTATGATTCCCCTTTTACAGAGCAGGTGGTATAGGCAAAAGGGAATTCCCAGAACCTTACAATGGGAATCAGAGATGCAATGGGACAATGCAGCACAGTTCAAGAGAAGGTTCTGCATAACAGGGCAGAAAAATATGCCCAAAGCCTTGTGCTAAACAGCATAACCAAGACTAAGAGTCTACAGCAAAGCTAGTGGCTCTGTGAAGCTGTACTTAAGCACAGCATTGTATTTGCTATAGACTGTACTGGTGCACCTACTAAACTGGTAATTCTGTGTATACCAAAGTAAAGTTGGCGTGGAGGTTAAATATGGTCTTTTGAGATGTGTTAAATTTATATTCCCACCACACACACCTGTATGTAGCCGGTCAGCTAGTCTGAGGCAGGATCAAACAGCATGGGACGTTGCTTTAATGTACGCGTGTTGGTGTTGCTACATTCAATATCAGCCCACAGGTTGACCGGCCGACTGGGTGGGTGTGTATGGGGGAAGTGTGCGTGTGTCCACGCATGTGAATTCTCATTCAGCAGTCCCAAACAGATCTTTGTTATGACGAGTCAATAAACAAGACCATTTGTGGTCTTGGTGTGTCTCTTCCTTTTCCCCTCCATTCTCTGCCCTCTCCTGGTGAATTCCATCTCACTGACTGGAGCGCTTTCACCTCGCAGACATGAAAAGCAACGGCTATTACAGCCAAGTCATGCTCAGTTTTATATTTAACAGCGTGGGTAAAGAAGGATGGCGGTGGGGTGGGGGGGTGGGGGGCAGAGAGCACTTCAAAGCATGCTTTCAGAATGGGATTTTCAGCTTAAATCCACAAGTAAAAAAACTGTCATCACTGGGAGCCGGCATTATTTTTGTCTTCTAAGAGGAATGCTCGACTTGGCCATGTCAACAATACAAAATATGCATGAAGATGTATGCACACGGCTGTGGGGGCGTCCAACGACATAAAGCAGTGAACAGAGCTTTAACCCCTGTATGTGTTCAACACTTGCTTCTATACAAATGCTGAGCGTACTGAATAGGGAGTAGCACGGATTTAATCTTACTGGACTGGCTATACTGTAAAGGGCAGTCACTTAAATATCATGTACTGCCTTTGAATATACAAAGATGGCATAAGAATTTTATTTATCACACTTCGAAGCTCTTGCGTACTGTTGGGGGTTGCTACGGGCTCTTTTAATGTGGTACATACCTCCTTGCTCTGTACAAGCTGTGGGCCCAAATCGTCAGCCAAGGTGCTGTTCCTCCCAAAGCTTGACTTGAAAATCTACAGAGATATAGAGGAGCGAAATTAGGTGATGAAGTGACTGAAGGAGTTCAAAGGCAGCACTTTTGTCTATGTAAGAATAAATAGACCACAAGGAACCCCATGACAACTTACTGGGGACAAGGGAATGGGCTTCTCTCGCAAATACCTGGGGTTTTCAATCTGAAAGGGCAAACAGAAAAACTTTAGATGTCTCGTTCTCCTCTTCCTCTCCTAACAAAGACTTACTACTAACAGAATCTAACCTCCGCCCTGAGTTTGTCATAAACAATACGGGGAGCACATCAAAAGCCCAGTGCTGTGGCTGGAGTCTTTTCCGTCAACTCTTGTCAGAATGCGTCGGGCTACTTCAAGGCATTGTGTGTGTGGCCAGCTCTGCTTCCGCTCTCAACCCCTCTTTGCTGTCCCGAGACGGCCCTTTTGTCAACACTCAGGACCACTAATCTGTAAGCTATCTCCGCTCCGTTTACCGTCAGATGGAGACAAATGTATATACATCCTTGCCAAACACTGACACGGCATGTTCTTTGATTATAATATGAAACACAAGAGATGGGGGAAAAAAAAGAAATAAAAAAAGAGTGAGCCGCTAAACTACCTGAACATAAAAGGGGTCACAGTCCAAGTGACTCTGTAGCATCACATCAATACAGCTCACTAACTTTGACACAAACGGAAAAAGAAAAGTCTGTGTGTTGACAACCTGTTATTTTCCTTCCACTATTTGACGTTTGTTTATGACCCCATTATTTTCTTATAACTCACACTATCATACAGAGTTTCTCTCTCATGCACTGAGGCTGTCTGTAGGGGCTGCCAACTAGCGGCAAGTTCACGGCCTTTCAAAGCAGTAGAGCTGACTTTGGATATGACAGCAATGAAGCAGCTCTGTTGCTAATCTCTTCAACATGGGGATGAAGGAGGAAAAGAAGGTGCAAAAGTCAGCGGAGGAGGGTAGTGTGGGGCTCATTCAGTGGTAAAAGAAAGCATTTAAGGTTGCGAGGTGGCACAACCCACACGAAGCAAAATGAATGGGAGATAAGAGAATGGGACCTGAAAGAACCTCAGAGCTCGGGACTAAAAGAGTTACAGCTACTGTACGAGAAAAAAGTCACAATCTGTTGCTTCGGGGAAAGTCAGTGACAGGTGAAATAGATGAAAGTAGCTCTGTCTCCTGACTAAGTCTGCATGATGCAGGTAAAAACAGGCCAGACATTTCGTTAGCTGACATAGTGTAATCCCTGAACAAAAGGGAGACATCCGGCTTGACTACAATCAGATTTATTGTAAACTGTAATCTTTGCACACACAGAAAGAGGCATGCACAACAACAGACCACTCAATATAGGCAGTGCAGAGCAGCATCAATTGTGCGTGCCATGTTGTGTGATGAATTGCTACTTAAATTTGGCATTGGCTAAAAAAACAAAAATTTAGCAAGTGATGAATCAGTCAATATCCTTCTAAAGTAGTGCCCAGGCAAAAAAACAAGAATGGGATTTCTTTTTATACCCACAGACAGCCAAGTCATCAGATTTGATTGAGCACAGCCCACAGAGCAAGGAAGACATGTAGACTAAATGCTGTGGTGCAACGCTGGTCCAGTGCGATACTAAACTTGGACTCGGTGCACATGTAGGCCTGTGCGCACACGGTTTTTCTGCGTGCCCACACACATGCTCCTGTGTGCACGTTTGTCCGGCCTCACAGCTGGCACATCGTCCTGTGTCATTGGAAACTGACGTGGATTGATGGACGGACGCAGAAGAGGATCAACACTCCACATCACAAGGCCTGGCTCTCCAGCCAAACAAACACACGGTGATTGATGGCTTCCTAGTTTCGGACTAGCATTGAGCAAGCCGTCAGCACACCCACCTGACCACGGACAATGGATGGCCAAGTGGCAAGGACTACCATTGAATTCTTTATTGTATGACAAAATAAGCAGAGTTTTAACACAATTGCATGCTTTTTTTCCTTTAATAGCAGGTCAGTGTACGCTGCACCTAACTCTATTGTAACACTCAACTCCCCTTAGAGATAAAACTCTGTTGCTCCAGCACACAAGCCACAGACTAACTGAAACATGTTACAGATGGCCGTCCAGCTGACTCAGGTTGTGTGTCTCTTACAGAAACGCCTATCCAAGACTGAAGCAATCTGATGTCTACTGTCTAGTATGGCCACCATGCTGACTAAACAGACTTTATTACATTAGAGGCGAAATGAACAAACCGATATGGACCGCTTCAGAACATCTAAAGTAAAGCTAAAGATGTTCTAGATAGAGTGACGCTCGGCTGTGCTGAAATTTCGTAGGAGCTGGGCGCTTTGAAGTAGTGTATCTATAAAACTTCTGTAAACTTGAAGGGGGTTTGTGTGTAGGTGCGTGTGTGTAAAGGAACATCTGTTGATTTGAAAGATGCAGGCTTGAAAGATGCCTCTTATCAGTGCCACAACACAGAGCGGTGCAGAGCGGAGCAGTGCACAGCTTCATGTCTGCTGATAAATACCTCAGATTACCCTAGTATTGAAAGAGAGAGAGAGAGAGAGAGAGAGAGAGAGAAGAAAAAACTGAGGGGCTGTTCAGTAGAAAAAAATAAAAAAACACTGAGTAATGTAGGTGAAAGGACAGAGGCAAGTGAAAAAGAGAGGCATGAAGGTAAGGAGATAGGGAATAAATAAGGGAATGACAGACATGCCAGGCGCACTCCAGACGGAGAAGATAAGAGACGTGCACACATCTTCAAATGCTCAGTTTACACAACCCTTCGCCCATGCCTCATCCGAGCCTCATGTCCTACAATAGCATTGAGCTGCCTAAAGGAAGTGGCGTCAAGAGGACATAGGTGAAAGTGTTTTGTTCAGCAGCATGAAAGCAACGGCTAACTCAGCATCGTTGCGCTATTGATTCAGATCTACTTGTGAGCTCAGGCATTCAGATTCACTGTCACCGTGGATGAGCTGCAGCATGTTGACAGCTGCATGTAACCAAGAAGCTCAAGGCATGCCCCTGGACTCACCCCCAGGTTCCAGCTGTTGAGACGAGCCTCCAGGTCACTGTCATCGGGAGGCAAATCTGCCTTCAGCCCCCCATCCACCTGAGGAGGAAAAAGGGGAGTGAAAGGGCGTGTAAACAGCAGAAACTAAATGGAAACGAAGAGGGGAGGGTTATAAATTAGAGGAGGGAATTTAAATGATTTCTTTGATTGGCAGTTTGGCCCGAGGACGCGAACAGCAGACAGTGATGGAGGTTTTCATTTTGACACAATATAATTCCTCTCTTGGCAACAACAAAAGAGTTCTTTAAAAGGCTTACAGATATACAGTACACCCACATGTGTTCTCCTCCCATACTAACAGCACTCTACTCCCTCGTTATCTCCACCCTTTGCTCCCTCACTCTCCTCCCTCTCACATACAGAACTCCAGATGTTTGGCAGTTCCACATCATTTCCGTCACGCAGTAAATTCCACGAGAGGGGCATACGCAGCTACACTGCCTGTCATTCTTGTTTTCCCCAGCCTTTTGTTACAGCGGGCCTCCGGATTTGTTTTATACAGTATGATTCAAACGCTTCCAGGGGTTCTGTTGATACAAGATCAGTTTACTTAAGTCAAGGTTGGGCAGCAAGGTTGAAATAAGGGAAATATCCATTAAAGTGGAGCGAGCGATAGAGAAAGGAGAGATGTTGTTGAATTTGATTAGGATCTGATGGGAGTGTGGACCTTGGGTGGACCTCAGCGGAACTGCACTGACACAGAGAAATCGCTGAAAGGAATAGCTCAGGATTAAATGCCCCTTCTGATTAAAAAGGCATTAAGGTCCCAGAGCCTCACCCTCGAACAAACACGAGTAAACGTTTCATTTCAATATCTAGGAATGCTGAGCATGCGGATAACTTGCTGTTCAAAGCAGCGTGTCACAGTCTCTGTATCGCATCCAGGAACTCAACATACTGTGTTAAACGCTGATAAGTATGAATGGGCTCAAAATGGTTTTGGCCACATATGTACGAACAGTTGTGACAATAAACTTGCACCATGGACACAAGATGGTTTGATGAGAACACGTAAAAAGGCCCTGAACACATATTGATATTGAGTGATGTGGTCCTACATGAACACCCAATTTTCTGCCAAAGTTAGAACACTTGTTTGGGTTTTGTTTTTACACGTGCTATACGGAGAAGTGTCGTCAATATTTTGTCCACCTCATTTATATCAATAAGGTTAGACACAATAACATAAACACCTCTCAGATTAACGCAACACAGTTGAACAGCGCCACAAGCTACAGCCTCCTAAAAATCATCTCCCTAAAACAGTCTGAACAAAAAAAACAAAAAACAAACATTGCAGCCTAAAAATGCGTACCTAACAAATTGGCAGATGGATGTACTGTACGTTACTGTCAAATGTATTGTGATCACAATCATTAGCACCATTTTGGTTGCTTGAACCAGCAGTGTTCGGGGAATTTCCTCCGACTTCATAAGGAAACGAGTTCTGGAATTTCCAAATTGGTCCACATTAAAGAAGAAAGCAAAACATTGTGGCTATTTGTATTGGCACCAGCAGGTTTGATGTTAATATTTCAATGTGTCATCACAGATACCTTGCAGTGATCAATAAATCAAAAAAACAAACAAAAAAAAACACCCTACTTGTTGAATCTTAAGACAAGTGTGCCAGGGAAGTCAGAGGTGTGGTTGGCAGCATGAAAAATGGTGATGAACTAACCATCCTGGCATCACGTCTGGGCGACTGTTTGAGCGGACTGGAGGACCTAGGTCGCAATGGGGTCTTTTCCTCATACAGCCTCCTCCTGGAAGGGAGAACGTGACAAAGAGACGTGTGAGAGAGGTTAACCTACAGTTTGTCTGTGTGTGCACATCTCTGGAGTCGGCTCTTCTCCCTCTGTTTGCATATGAATGTGCTTGCGTAGGCAGCCTGCGTCGCTATTTACACAGATCAACATCTGGCATTGGTTGCATGGTTTGTGGTCTGCATTTCATCCCATCTGAACAATAAACCTCTCTGCTATACATCAGTTTGTTTCCATGGACAGACCACAGGGCACCAGTCTACGGCTTGTATGATCCTTTTATAGTCGTATGCCTCACTCATTGTCTCTCATCATGTCCATCATGGTTTAAACAAGGAGCTTAACAGGGAAACTGCTTATATTCATTGGCGCACATGCACACACTTCTCATTCTCACTGCGCTCTCTCTCTCGCACAGACACACTCAAAGGCATGACTGCGCTCACTATCTCATTAAGCGCAGGCACACGAGGCACTAATGGCCCACTGATGCTAATTGAATGAAGATGTGAGAGAAGACGGGAAGATGTAGGACAACAATGAAGAGAAAAAAAAAAAAAGCTGTCATCTAATAAAGACATCAAATTGCATTCTAGAGGGCACTGTTTCGCACTCGGAGCCTATGGGCGTTCTCTTCCTCCCATGTAATTTTTTTAAGCTTTCCTGGTATTGAGCATTTTCAACCTCATTTGTCACAGGCAGTGTTATCTCACAGAGGAAAGCACTATCGCTGGGAGGGTTCTGGAAAGACTGCTGAATAAAGAACAGGAAGGATATCTGTGCACGCAGAGTCACCTTTGTCTTTGGATATTTTACCTCAAATCCCCTAAATGAGGGAACAGGCACACAACACCAATGCAATATTAATATTTCTTGCAACTCTGTTTGTATTATTACAGTTTATATAGGTATTCTACCTCGTAGCTATTTCAGAGCACTAAATAAAGAAAGATAACTGGCTCAATTATTGCCATGTCCCTGAAATGTCTGGTTCTTCATAGAATCTATTGTTGGCTGCCATGGCTCTAGGTACCGTTAAAGGTATGCTACATTAAACTGTATAGACAGTAACTGCTTGTATACATTGGTTTGGTATAATTCTTTGATAAATTATTTCTATTAATGGGCTAATTGTTTGTATCTAGTCTAATGATTTGCCTGTAAGAATTAGAGGTCCACAGAGGGACATACATGTTGTTCTTGCTGATATTTTTTAATAATATGTGACTGTTTTGTGTGTGTGTACTGAAATGTTGTGCCATGATGTTGTACATATGCATTTTGTTCTTAGGGATCTCTTGTAAAGGAGATTCTGATCTCAAAGAGATCAAACTAAACTAAATCCTATTAAGTGATCATGTCCAAGTGATTTTTGGTACATAAAATACTGGTAGATAAGATTCGGGGATACGACTGGACAGTTATGACAACATACAATTTCATAACACAAGGCAGATGCTAGATACTATCTCTTCAAAAGCACCATAGTTTTAGATGCTCAGGAGGAAGCTCTGCAGACTAATATGAAATAATTACATTGTGCTTCTGTACCTGTATGGTTGATGTCATGGCGGAAGTGACGGTGTGATAATTTACATACCCGGAAGTCTCTCAGTGACGTGCCATGAGCACCACCAAAGTACTTACGCACTTGTTTTTGCATCAGTTGCATTTAGAGGTGCATATATACAGTACCACTGAGGGACAATGTCCTTAAATGACTAAAATGTAAAATTAAATAAAATAAACAACCACAGGAAAAGACCAACAGAATACAATTGCATTAACACCGTTAGGGATTTAATATTGTTTTAACCATTTACAAACAATTTGGATCAAAACCTTCAAATACAACCCTGCACACTTCAGCATTCATGTACTCGCTCCTTCTCTCTCACATACTGGTTTGCATGCACACACAGACACGCACACACCTGCATGCACAAACATATGCAGCCATGAAACTTGGATAAGGGGGCCAAGCTTCGCAATCTTGGGCCTCTAAGTCAACAGGTGGATGAGGATAATTGAATCAGATGTGTCTGGAGTCTGAGGCCCAGAGATCAAAGCAGTGGCAAGTCAGGCCAGAGCTACACACACACACACAGAAGAAAATGAGAACACCATGTAGAGCTTCAGAAGCTGCTGCTTGGCTGATTAAAGCAGCCTGACATCCACACACCAGCCTGCCCCCTAGGTGCAGAGCCAGTGGGCCCAGGTTTCAGCCCTGGGCACCTTCAGGAAAGCAGTCTGACCTTGGCACACAAACATCCCTCTGCCCCTGCACACCCACCACCATAACCCAAAACTACCTGGAGGCAAGGTCAGCGGAAACACTGTCTGTGGCCAGCATCAACGGCTGACTACGGCAACTGCAAGGACAATGTCATTGTCGCACTTATCCAGAAAAAAAATGTAGAGGAGGGAGAGGGGAAAGGGGGGGTTTAAATGTTTTCATATGTGGAGGAAAAGCACACAGATGGACGACAGACATCAGAGACAATAATAAAGCCTAAAAGAGAGGCTGCCCAAAATGGAGAGTCATATGCAAAGAGATAAGCCAAAACTAAAGGTTAGCAGTGAACCTTACACCAGCTGTGCTGGTTACCAGGTTAACATGTCATAGCCAACCTACCATTTTCTCCCTTGTGTCTTCATCATTACCTGTCTCACAGGGTGACATATAAAAAGATGGAGTGGACATGTGGGCTAATCACCAAAGCTGTTTTGTCTGATCTCTTGACCCTGGCTGACAGCACACAAAATTCCTCTGCCTGCATTAGTACTATAGACAAAGCAGTGGCTCCATCTTGTGGCTAAATTGGGAACAGCACTGCAATAGTGGAACGTACACACACACACACGTGTGAAACATAAGTAACATCTCAAAACGTCTAAAAATCATGCCTCTGGATCTTGAAACTTGAATTGGACCCACAAGCTAAAAGAAGCCCTGCCCATCACCTGACTAATGGCGAGTGAGACAGAGATCAAACGTCGCCACATCACAGCGAGGGAGTCAGACGAGTTCCTTCCATTTAATCTTATCTAAATGAGAAAGACACATAAAAGGACTCTTGGCCCGGCTAATTTTCTCCATCAGGATGTTAGCCTGTGATCTGTGAGTCTTTCATGGTCTTATCCCAATCAGACACTCTGGTACTCAGCAGTCTGTTCCCCACAAAAGCTCTCTATCCACACCCTCCACAGCAGAGGGGAGGGAGGGCTGCAACCACACCGTCTCGAATCACTTGTAACGTGAACCATAGCACCTATTAGCAAACAGATGCAGCCCTTCTGTCATACAAACAAATCAATAATGATAAAAAAATACCTCACTGCTAGATATCAAGCCATATAACATAAGGTCTATCCTATCAGGTTTTGTTGAATTTAATTAATGGATTCAAACTTATTTGTAAAAATAAACATAATCAATGAACCAGAAAAAAGCATTTTCTGCATAATCGTGTCTATTACCTTCACCCTCAAGGAGGAAGTGACTGAAGAATGCTGGCATTTTAAAATGTACCTCATTTGGTCATTTTCCAGTGTAATGTTCAAACTCGAAACTAAAATATATCCCTGCTAATGGGACACGGGCTAGATAATGAAAGTGTGACAAATATTTAAAGACAAGTCCTAATGATCATTTTCTGAGAATCAAACATTCTACAACCCCCCCGATGATAAAATTTGAATTACATGTGGCAGCAGAGGGCCTGTACTCCTTCTTACACGGTGCCCCGATGGATATTAAGCTCTCTTTACTACACTTACAGTGCTCTCTTTTTATTATGCTAATAAGCATATCAAGCCACAGGCCTCTGATTTGCCTTTCCTTGTTAACTGGAATGAAAAACCCTGAGCCATTACTAACATCACTCTGTCAAACTGCCTGCAGTCAGAGGAAATATCCCTGAGCAAACTAGGATGACTGATGATTTAGGGAGTGCAAGTACACATGCATGTGTATGCACATGCACCTGAGTAGCACAGGAGCAAGCAGTTTTAATCAAGCAGCACATTTCTAAATCCAAAATACACATATTTATGTTTTAGGCATTTAGCTGATGCTCATACAAGAATAGAAATTAAACAATTTAAGAAACAGAGAACAAGCTAATGAGCTACCAAGCCTTAGTCTCTGCTTCAAGACCTCAGGTTCAACAACTGGGAAAGTGTAAAAAGGAGAATAGCAGAAAGATGGATCGAGAATACAACAGGTTCCTCATCCTCTCGTGCTGTTTTGAAGTGCGCCTCTTTGAAAAGTCAGAATGGACGGCTCATACAGAGTGATGCAAGAACTTGGCAACGTCTTTGGGTTTTCAGACTGTGCTGCTGAGCAAATACGATGGGCGATCAGTCACGAAAGCCGTTTATATCCAGCTTTGCAGCCCAGTTGAATGGTTTCAATCTGATAAAAGAACATCAAAGAACTCGCTTTTCAATAAACTATTTGTGCAGGAACATAATGTCATACTAGAATGCCCATATTTGACTTTTGACTTTAAAATGTGATGCATTTCAAAAATTTAAGATTAATAGCGGGTGAAGACAGATAATATAATATCTCTCTCAGGCAGCAGTTAAGCAAAATTAAACTCTATGAGGCATACAACAAGCAAAGCTGACCAATGTAAGACTGAACACACGTTAGGTTTAACAAATAGTGTTTGTGTTTGACATTTAGAAAATAGAATCTTCATAGGTGGTACAGTAAGGGAAATAATATGCCCGTGTAAAATAATGTAGGCTCAGATTGGTGATTTCGACTTTGTAGACCCATGTACGCATTCAGCAAAATATGGTTCCCTTTGTTCATATGCAACATTCATTGCCATGATGCACCAGTGCATAATAATGATCAAATCTATAAAGCTGAAGTCCTGACCATGTTTATTTATGCAGCTTACAGTAAAAACAGTCCGTTATTAATTGGCAAGTTTTATTTAGGCCATTTTCAAAAGGTAACGCTATATTTATCTACCCGAGGGAGTGCACAGTGGGATAGTACCTGTGATGCGCTGCAATAGGTGTGGAACTGGTTCTGTCCTTAAGCAGACCGAAAGCCAAACTGTCATCTGCATAGCCACCCAGCTCTCCTGTCACCCAGTCCGGCAGGCCTGCACCGCTGTGCTCCGCAGACCGACCAGTCAGTGGCTCGTCAAAGTAGATGGACTAGAAATGAAAACTGATTAAGTCCATCATCGCAATGATGTTGAATGAGATGCAACTGCATTAGATGTGAGCTACAATCTTTTCTGTAACTGACTTGATGTATGTTGCCTCTAAAAAAACGCTCTTCATTTACACTTACATATGACAGCATATTTGAAGCTCGTTCTACTACAAATTAAGACACAGAAGTTGTTTGAAGATCAGCAATTTTCATGATGTGATGAAGCAGTCCTTCTCACCATGTAGGTGGGGAGCGTCTTGAGGCTGCCAGGCTCTGGTTTGAGGGTGAAAGGCAGCTCCAGGACCCCTCTTTTAAGCATGTGAAGGAGCAAACGGGCATACATGTTGCGGTTCTTACGCCCTACCAGACCTGAACCACATGTGGCCGGGTCACACAACTTCTTTATCCATACGGCACATCGCTGTCGCTCTGATGGAGGCACAGGGGGGAAATGATGCAACAGCTAAATGCATGACTCGTCCAATCGCATACATGTTGCTTAGCATGGCATAAGAGAACAGCCAAGTGATGCATCAGTGATGTGGTTGAAAATGTGAAAATGATTCGCACCTGTCTTGTTGGGGTGTTTGAGGACATGTGGCTTCATGTCCAGCAGAAAACGGTCAAACTCGGTGTCCAGTCCATCCCAGGAGTCCTCCTGCTCGCTCATGGTTTCCTGAGGGGGGATAAATATGACGGTCACAGAAGTATATTACTCTACTGGTTAGCGTCGTTAGCTAGCTATAAGGAGCGCCTGGAAGTGTTGCCAAACAAGAGCATATGAAGCAGGTAGCGTAATATCGCGTCACGTAATGTACGCATAGCATAGCATGACATAGCATGACAACAGTGTTTACAAACTAGCTAACTTGGATGCTTGAGACATTAGCAAACTTGCTAAAGCAGACCGGTAAAACGCTGGAGGGGGGGGAGGGGCGGGTTATTGTTTCTTACAGGCTTCCGGAAACAAACCAATGACACGCTACAAAAGAGCACATCCGTGATGAAAATGTAGAATAATGAGTAAAATGCGACTTACATTGAGCACTGATTCCGCCGCTCAAAGCGGTTCAAAACTTTAGCGTCCCCACCACTCTACGCCACATCCGCTTTCCGTGGCGACGCAGCGTCTCCCTGTTGCCATAGGAACCGCCCCCCCTATAATATCACCTATTGGAGCTATTTAGCGTGCCGCTTTTTTGAAGGCAAGATATTCAATGAGACTATGCGCTGTGTTTTTACTCACACCCGCACGATTTTGATTTCACCTGCGCCTTTTAATCAACACTAAATGTTTACGAGCAAAGCGAAACATTTGAGACAGTCGCCACAATCAGGGATCTAGAGTCAGGAGCCCAAAACGCGTTTATTATTTCTGTATTTCGACCGGTCTCTGATATCTGGCACGATGTTCTGTTTAATCCCGCTAAAAGCCTGTAATGCAGTTTAAGTCCACAAGATGTCGCGCGATACATTCCGTTTGTCAGGCACGGCGCCTTGGTTCTCTCATCAAAACTCTAAATGTTAGGACTATTTTTTCGCACACAATACCTAACGAAGTAGCACGACATAATACACAGAGTAGCCCAATTAGTGGACGTGCCTTTCGTGCATTTTAGCCGCCCCACCCCCCAAAATAAAAGAACACGTCTGATCAACCCTGTCGTGTTTTTAAACTGAAGGGAAATATTCCCACAGCACGTGAACCTCGCCGACGTCACCTTGAATGAGGGAGAAGCGCTCAGCTGTAGTGCAGGCAGAGAGGAGGCGTGCGGTCTGGCAGCAGCATCACCACTTGGTGAGAGTTGTGAAGACGCGAGGAGCTCACAGAAACCGGCGGGGCCAACACGAAGCTGTGGCTGCGTCTGCGTGGGGTTTGGCGTTCCCGTTATGGCTGACCACCTCCTGCATTATAATGACTCCGCCGGGGTCGGGAACCGGTTCGCCCGCAAAGGTGCTTTGCGGCAGAAAAATGTGCACGAAGTGAAAAACCACAAGTTCACTGCGAGGTTTTTCAAGCAGCCGACGTTCTGCAGCCACTGTACAGACTTCATATGGTAAGCCTTCCTTGTGCACGCCGGTCTGAACAGCTGATGCAACTTTAACTTTTAAGCCAGTTGGAATGGTTTAATAGACTTGTTAATCGCAGTGCTTTTTAATTTGAATATGTCACATCAGTACCTTAGGTGTGATGAAAACTCAAAATTGAGTTCGTTTCCATAGTTCTGCAACATCTTAATGCACATAAAGGCTTTACACAATTGTCACATTTACAGTAATACAATCTTAAGCCTTTAACATTGCTGTGGCAGAATAAAGCCGTTCTATGTGTAACACTTGTTTTTGTTGCAGGGGATTTGGGAAACAAGGATTTCAATGCCAAGGTAAAACCACTTGCACGTATCCACAAATATATTAGTGGCAGAGTGAGGCATAAGGAGACCAGCATAGCTCGACATTTATTTGACCCAAGCAACAGAAGCCCAGCACAACACACCCCCTGGACATAGAGCTCCATGCTTCAGATTGAAAGCATAAAGTTGAGCGCTGCTTTCTCCTCCCTTAAGCAGTTTGTCATCTTGTTTATACAGCCCACTTTTTAATGTGGTCACTCTGACTACACCACCATTTAAGCAAGTAGGTTTAAGTGGTTCCATGAGCATATGCTGTACGAGGTTAGAGCTTGTTGTAGCAATGGAAATGAGGCATACACAGAATAATTTTAAATTTTTATTTATACATCTCCAGACGGTACATCATTCTGCAAGCAAGAAAGGGAGAGGTTAAAATTTGCAGTCCGAGGAACTGAAATGTAAAGACTAATTGAAACATTTACCTGCAACTTCGACACAATATCCATGTTTGTTACAACTTAGCTCTGCAAGACAAACATTGATTAGGCATAGTTTGTTTGAAGGGCATACGTTAGATTAAGCATTCAGAGTAGTAGATATACCTTTTGAGGGTTCTTTACACCTTTAGGGGCAGCTGGTTGGCTGGGTGCTTTGAGCTTACAGGCATTGGAAGGGGAATTTCTGGAGTGTACCTTGATTTGTTGAGTCGATACCCGAGTCGCTGGTAGCCATTTCTGGCCTGGACAAAAAAACGACGAGGAAGATGGACCGGCTCACTCTGTCTTTGGGAAACAGCGACTTTTTGGGTGCTGGCGACTGGCTTTTGTCGTCTCAAGATGTTCTCATGTGGCTGGTACTCGGTCTCAGAGTTAAGGTCCCATCCTCTAGGGAAGCTAGAGGGACTTTCCATCCCAGATGAAAAGACAGGCTGGCCTCCTGTCTTAGTTGCATAACGGGGGAATGACTGTTCCCCCAGTGTGGCAGCATATCTAGTTGAAGAGCCGTCACTCATGGGACTAGCTTGGCCATACCCTTCTGCCGTATTGAAGATGGCGCCATAACTTTGATGCTCAATGTTCTCAGAGGGATATTGAAAGATATCCTCATAGACAAGATGGGGGCTGTTACTTGAGTCACCCCCAGGTGCACTTGAGCCTGTGTTAAAGTTAACCACACCATAACCACTGCTAACTGGCTCAAAGCTAGGCGACGTCACAGCCTCAGAGGTGGAGGTTGGGGAAGGTTCATTGTAGGAAGTTGGACCAACATAATGAGACATACCTTTGGTAGAAGCAACACCAAGTGATGATTGAGGTTGGACAGAGCCTGGCTGAGGCTTAGCTGGAGCACTTGGCTGGTGGTCAGGGGTTAAAGGAAATGAGACTGGAGCCTGGAAAACCTTGACCAACCACTCTTTAGAGTCACCACTAAAATATCTCCCTACCTCAGGGGCACTAGGTGCGTCGTCGTGTAGGTTTGGTTGAGAGGAGACCCAGTCTGGCTGTTGTGAAGCTGAAGGCTTGTTGTAGCTTGTGTATATGGGGTCATTTGGTTGCTTTAAAGCCTGCCAGTTACTCTGATCAAAGGTTGGCAACAGTACGTCTTCTCCATCACTTATGTTTTGCGAGTCAGCCATATATCGATATCCATACCCTGTAAAAAAAAAAAAGTGAAATAAAAAAGTATATATATTTGAGGCCTAAGGTGTTAAGAAAGTCATTACCTTTTATAGCTGGTAAACCAGCACTGCCATTAAATAGCAAAACACATGTCCAGGAAACCCTGCAAAAGAGACCAGTAAAAACATCCGATTAAAGTCAATCTGTTAAAGGTAACTGAACTAGAATGTTCAAATTCGCAACAACATGAATAAAACTTGCCACAAAAGGTATCCAAGAGCCATGGATGTTAGCTAAGAAGCAGCACACTATACTCCTCACAAGCTATGGTTTGAGACAGCCGGCTCACTGGGACAAACTAGGCTTGAGAGTAACCTCTACAATTACTACAAATCCCTTCTGTGTCTCTTTTATATCGGCAGTCCAGGTCTTACTTAACGAACACCATTAGCAGCAGCTGCTCACAGAGCAATTAGCGGCTAAATTGTTAACAGGTGTGGCAGCTGGACAACGCCACCCATTGTTTCAGTGTGAAAATCACCCTGGTACACGTGCTCACTGTGTGCTTATACTGAAATAGTTTCTGATTTAGTTTATGTGGAGAATTCTGCATGGGGTCAGGGTGCCACATATGCCCTGAAATCCATACCCTGTTGCCACCCTGTTTTCCAGTGTAACATTTCCTTCTAGACATCTGAGACCGCGGCAGCAAAGGAGGAGAAAGGCAGAGGAAAGGGCGAGGAGTGAGGGAGACAAAGATGAAACCAGGAAGAGTTATGAGGATTACTGAGGTCAAGTTAAGGTGAGGCGCTTGTACTCAAAATGGGAACAAAAAACTATAATGCAAAATAAATGAGGAAATTAACTTTATGTAAAGTAGATGTAATATGTACAATTCCTAATTAAAGTTAGATATGACAATCTCAAGCTCATGCAATGAGTCGAAGCAGCTTGGTTCTTCTTTGTTAGGTATGTAGGCCGCATGTTACAGAATTACAGATGACTGAGTCACATGTAATGCGCCTTTTGTTCAGCAGCCTCACTTTTACTGGCATATTCTTGAATAACCAGGGATTGTTGTACAGTCATTTTATATCTGGTTCACCATAGGAAGTCTTGTTATTCATAAATCACACCTTACAATTGACTCTACAATACATTAATTGGTGTGTTTAATGTACATCTTGGAGCAGTGCTTGGTTTGCTGAGTTACATCCAATACCATTATACAGTCAGCTTAGACATCATTACCCCTCCCTCTTCTCCCTCTCATTGTGAATCTTGTATTTTTTCATTCCCACTCACTTTGATTGTGTGTTGGATGTTTTTTTATTCATGACTCATGTGTTTGTGTTAATAAAAAAAACACTTGTGGCAAAATGTCAAATCTGGATCTAAACTATTAGTGAGAGATGGATATTTATTATAGTACATGTTTAATTTTAAATGTTTTTTTAAGCCAAATAATAAATTAACCCTCACTTCCTTTAAAGCATTCAAACTTGGACAAGATTGCCATGAACAATCGAAATTTGATTTAAAATCGTGTAGTAGATTAGTAGAAATGTGCCTCCCTCAGAAAGAAACCATCTTTATTGGACACCTAAACACTGTACATGCACATAAAGTTTATATAGAATCAACTTTAGAATGCGATTTGCTGGGTTTCCCAGCATAAAGACAGCTTTTTGATACATATATTCTGAGGTTTTATAGTTAAGTATATAATATATTCAACACATTTTTCTTTTTTGTTTGTCATAATTTTCCACGTACGGCTGCTGCAGAATGGACTCAAACAGAAATGTAAAAAATGATTTTCACCCACTAAACTAAACTGACTACACAAATCTGATGATAAGTAGCATAATGACAAATGGTTCTTTAGGTTAATAGAGGTCACAATTCTTTCACCAAATGGCAAAAATGGTAATTATTCATAAAGGAACGACCACCTGGCCACCACTATTAGGTGGCCACAAACCAACTTACTTGTTTGGAAATCTCCAGTGTGATTTGATCAATGTAACATTTCACTAATGTGAGTGTCTTCTCTGAAACAAAATTGTGCAGAAATGAATAATAGGCTGTTATGTTGCATTTATGCAGCCATTCAACACTTGCAGCTCCATCCAAATTAATTTTATTAGTTCCATTTCAGATCTGACTTATTAATAGTTATTAATTCATGCAAGAAAACTATTCCTGTCCAGATGTCACAGTGCTGCACAGTTTACACATAAAACATTTTCTCTAAATGTCAGATCATCTCACCAGTGGAGTGAGAGGGAGCGAGTGAGTGTTTCAGCGTTGGATCACTTGCCACCATGTTGGAGGCTCTAGACCCCCCCCCCCCCCGCCTACCCCTCCTCCCTAGCCTTTGAAATTGAGCGTCTGTGGAAATGACTGTGCCATCTGGAGAGTTGAGGAGAGCACTACGTCTGGACATGAGAAAGGCGAGAGACGGAGGGAGAGGCTGTTGTAAGTAGAAGAAGAAGAAGTAACAATGTAGAGAGTGTGGACAGAAGCTGAGACGGAGGCAAAGGTGAACGCATACGTATGAGGCTAAATAGACGCAAGGGGATTTGCAATTGCATGGGTGGAAGTGTGAGGGTGAGAGAGATGATGAAGTCAAAGAGGCCCTTTACACATTCTGGCTTCTTGCTGCAGAGTTTTGGCAAAGATAAAGCAAACAGTGTGACTACTCAGAGCAGATGAAAGCGAGCAGAGTGAAAACAGTGGTGGATATTATGTCTAGGTGATGACCAATTGTAAACTGTGGCCAAGTTACATCCGAGTAGAAATCTCTCCGACTGGAAGTAAAGCTTAAACCTGCAATAATTTGACTGATTTTCTTGACCGCGAAAACAAGTTGTGAGTGCAGTATTGACATTTCACTTTTTAAGTTGATATATCGATATATCAATATATTGTTAGGGAACAGTTATTCACACATTCAGCAATTATGGAGCAACATTATCATTCGCTTGGAGTCGTGATTCTCACCACCTGGCAAATGTAAATCCAATATTGAAAGTCACTAAGCTCTGTAAAGCCGAGGGGAGCTGCAGATTCGGGTGGTAATTCTCTTTAATTTTATCACTACAAGCATCCCCATTCCCATTGTTTTCACGTTGACACATTTTTATTGTAATGATATCAATCGTACCCGCTTTAAAGTCCATGACACGTAAGTTAGATCACCTTTACTGTCTGAAATGTGATTAAATGTGAAACCAAATATGTGGGCAAGGTTTAATAAGTAGGGGGATTTTAAATCTGATCATTCAAATTTGATTGGATCCCTCAAGGTAGGTGTGGCTGTAGTTCACCACCAACCATGATGATGAGCGAGAAGTGAATAAATTAAGTGCAACAACACTATTTTTGAACGTGTAAACAAAGTTTTTGCCAACTGACATCAAGATCACATAATATATAAATATGTGATTTTACATATTCGTGTAGACACACCTTAGTTTTAAGATGAGTTTTATGATGTTTTAACGTTTTACAGGAAAAGGGGGAACGCATTTTCTATTTCATTGTGTCTTTTATGAGGGCGTAAACAAATGAATTTGAAGTCACTGACAGTGTATGAAAAACAATTTTACGTATTGATCCTCAAATGAAACCTCTCACTTCCTTTGTAAAGATCCCACATTTTGATTAAGACACTTTGATTAAGATGTTTGCTGTGTGTTATTTGTGTGTATCATCTCCATGTTTGTCCTTTGCTTCCATGGTGACATCTCCATAACTGTAACCAGCCTAGATTGTTATTTGCATACCAAATGCAGCCAATTTGCCTACTCTCATCTCCAACCCAGTGATTATTTACTTCCCATCAAGTCAATATGATGAGATCTTTATCATGTGCACAGATGAGGGCGTTGGGTGTAGGCTGCTCCACCACTCTCTGGAACATTTGTTATCCCTGTGGGCGACATCATGTATGTGTGAGTTAGCATGACGAGGGCTGACACATGCCTCCAACGAGACCGTCACTGAGCCCTAATGGCAGCGTAGGTGTAGAGCCAATAACTTCCTCCGCTCAGAATGGAGCAGTGGACCTCATTAACCAATGAGGGAGCAGAAGTGTGGGGGAGTTGGAACACGAGAGCGAGAGCTGTGCAGCTCCTGATGGGGAGCCCCGAACAATAAACATCTTACACAACGGCAGGGCTGAGACGCAGCGCTGCTCCTCTCAAGTGACGCCGCTGAGATCTGAAGGGGCCTCCTGCTCCACTCTGCTTCGCGTGTAAAGACGGCCAGGATATGTTTCCTTATATTAAATTCATTATATCTTGCTTTGGTTATTTTATAAAACAGATATTACGTAATAAACATTGTTTGAAAAATGATTAATCTCCTGCTAAACATTGTGGGTGTTCGCTCTGCTGTACTTGACCATTTACTCTGCCACATTTGCAGGAAATAGCACGAGTTAGAGAATCCATTAATTTAAAAGCATAGGTCATTATTTTTTATTGAATCACTCATCAATGCCAAAGTGAAGTTTGTTTATTATAAGCTTTACTTTCTCCCTATTGAAAAGCTCATTGGTGCTAGGAATACTAAATTCTAAAAATAACTCTGTATACGACTGACGCTAGATTCCATACCTACCTAAATATCTGAACAACAGTTTAAATGTTAATCCAAATGATCGGCACAAAGTCAAATGTTAAATCATTCCATATTCTCAACAGATAAATCCTGTAATGTACTTTGAATTACATGCAGTACATTAAGAGTAAAACATCCGAGTGTTTTCACATCAAATGTCCTGTAAAACTAGATGGCGACTGACTAACCCGATTGACATTAAAATCCTGCAGCGATCCTTTCAGTTTCACGTCAATCTTTATTTCAGATATCTCTTGAAAGTTCTAAAGCTTAGCATTGAGTCTCAGAAGTATCTGCTTGAATTGAATGTGGAGAAATCACTGAAACATTCTTTAATATATCAATGATTTTTAAACCCTCTCCCAGCTGAACGGCATTAATTACACCACGAGTGGAAGCTTAGCTGACTGGGATAATTATTTTTAATTCTGTCTCTGCTTGTCTCTGCTCCACATTCAAAATGTCCCTTTTTACAACTGAGTGTTGGCCCCTCCCCCTTCTCTGTCTCCCTTCCCTTTCTCGCCACTCCTCACTCAACACTGCTGTTGCTGTTGCATGTTGCATGTTGCATGTTGCATGTTGACCGCTCTTCTGGGCAGTATTGATGTATGTTTTATGTTATCAGATCGCATCCACAGCCCCTTGGTCTTGTTCTCTCCATCATGCCCCCGCATGTTCAAATTACACACAGTATTTAGCAATGACTTTGTGATTTCTATTTAGAACTTTTATAAACGATTTAATTCAGGTGATACCAAAGCTCTTTTCTATCTTCTACAAATATACACAGCACACGTGATCTCCAGTATGTACAGTATACATATTTGTATTCAATTTGAGGTATTTCCCGGCCGTGCGTGAGTGCTTCAAAGGCCACCAGAGTTGCACACTGTGGTGTAGAAGCATTGGCTCTCGCTATTCTTTGTCTGCATTAGTGGCTTGTCTGATTGAATTGTAGAAACTTAACAGCCGCTGCCCAAAAGGCCATTTGATCTGTATGCCAATTAGCCCCGCTAAAGACAGAGCGGCACAAGACCTTCCTATGTGTCAAGATCAGGGGATTGCCACAGCCTGGGTGCTACACAATCTCTCATTTAAAACTCACTCAATGTAAAGGGGATTGGGAGCGAGAAGGAATGGATGATGGTGGTGGGAAAATGGGAGGGGAGGAGATGGCTTACAGTCTTGGATTCAGAATCACTCGGTGTTAAGGCATAAAATAAAGTAGCTTGTTCTGTATACTGCCCAGCACTGTAACACAAATCAGTGGCGTCCTCAAAATGCAGTAAATGTTGTTTTGTAGATGCATTTTTAATGAAGGGTCGTTGTGACGAATACATTGCATTTCCTGTGCGAGCTTCACAATAAAAGCCATCCTGTGTTTTTATTAATTCATGGTCATTTTCTGAAGTTTGGTAGGAAATTCTGCTGATTGCAGTTTACTGTGCTGTTTTGGGGGACTACTTTGGTGTTTTAATTTAATCTTGGTTGCCTTTGTGCTGTTACAAGGCAATGTACAGATTTAAATCGGCCTAGAAATCACATATAGTATGTGTAACAGAAGAAAATTTGAATCAGCAAGGTTGTTTTTTTTGTTTTGTTCACGTTACTATTTTCTCCTAATTTTCTCCTATGCAAAATACAGCGAAGCTACTGCCCTTTTATAGGCAAACGCATCGTACATATACCCCCACAATATACCTAATAAGTCTGTGTCTGCGCAGTTCCCAGAAATCCACCCAGGTGCCTCTCACACACCAAACCTGCCCTCTGTCATCTCACTCAAAATCATTTTGATTAACAGCATACGTTCTCTATATCTTTCTCCTCATCTTCAATAGCTACTGTAAACTCTTTCCAGATATGCCAGCATGGTGTGCCAAGGTTACCATGGTAACAGTGCATGGCTCTCACTCTGCCTGTGATTCACCAAATCTCTACCATTGTACCCCAGGCAAGCAATTCCCTTTAAAAAAAACAAAAAACAACCATATCACAAAACACCCCTTGTTTCCAAATAATCCTTAAATGATGATTCAACATGGGAGCTTGGCGTCACCTCCTCAGGTTCCATTTATACAAATAAAATGGGCTTCCGTAGCTGTGACAATGCATTTGTGGGCTTGTCTGGGTGGAGCGTTTGTGATTTTATGAGGCAGACGTGAATGAAGTGATGAAATCCCAAACCAGCGGTGCTGGGTGATCGCACCCTGCAGCGAAAAAGCAGGGAGGACACCATTTCATAGCCAATTCACGACAGACTCTGCCCCCATTCTCAGTGCAGCAGTGACCGCCACAAGTGCAATGTTTTCATTTTAACAGGCTATCTCAGCAGATCATGTCACAGTGTTTTCCTTGCATAACACAATGTCATCTGGTGACATTAAAAAGGGGTCTTTTTGGAGGCTCTGTGGCATTTCTCAGCTGAGAGTGGGTAGTTAATTGTCGGGGAGCTGCCTGTGTGTTTTTGCTGAGACACAATGCAGTGTAACATGATGACACATGCTGTTCCCTTGTAATCTCTGTTTTAACAAACAAAGGCAAAAGAGCAGTCGGAGAGGCCTCAGAGGGAGAAATCTGACAGAACGGCGAAGATACCAGAAGGATGTGTGTGATGCTCTCCTCAAAAAAACCGGTGTGACCGCATTTGTTTGTGCGGTGTGCAAAAGCGACAACAGAGAGTGACAGCAGTCACAGCACTGTGATTTAATCTTTGTGGTTTTCCAAAAATGGCACCAGGAGGAGAGACAGAAGAGATTTCTGTTAGAGCCAGACGTTTAGTGCATCTTGAGTGTTGCCACAAACATGCTGATAACTTTCCACCACACTGTTTCGCATCTGTTACAAAATGACAGTACAGAGTCAGTATGTTTTTGTATGATTTATTTTTACTTTTTTGGGGGGATAGATTGGTTTACGCAGCAATCTGCCTGTACAGACTGACACTGTGTGAGCTGCTGTGTGTAACAAGGAGAGAAGCCTGTGAGTAGCCTGTGCTTTATCTCAGCTGTGCTTCGTGGGGTGATAGATGGCAGCATGTTGAACTTTCATCTATAATAGATCCTTCACCAATGATTCATATAAAAGACACTATCAGCACGTAACGGAAGGACCTACAGTCCAGCATCAGGCTTTTACCCACATTATTGGTCAGTACCTCTTATCTAGCTAAACAATCTGTTGCCTCGACAACGTATATACAGTATATGTTTAGTGTTACTTAATTGCAGTTTCAAACTTAAAGTGAATGGATCAATGAAGTAAGTGTGCATTTGTGCGAGCAACCCTCAGCTGTCTATTCTGGATGGAAAGACTCTCCTCCTCCTCTCAAGATCTCATATGCGCACTCACCTTTTTACAAAAGATTATGATCATCTGTGTTGTGGATCCTGGGAAAGCTCACAGTGGGATGAAAATATTTTCTTATCAACTATTATCTGCCTGCTATTTTCTCGATTAATCCTTTTGTCTATAAAATGTCAAATTATAGTGAAAAATGGCTGTTATAATTTTCGACTACTGCTATCAGATATGGCAAAGAAAAGCAGAAATCTGCACATGTGCAAAGCTGGAACTACTAAAAAAATCAACAAAATGATTAATCAACTACTGTCCTTATTTATTCTTATTAGTCCTGTTATAGTCATTGATAAAGGTGTCAGCAAAATGCTTAAACTGTAAAAATTAAAATCATACTGACAAACGAGAGAAGTCAAAGGAGTGGATAAAAGGTAACTAAAACACACGTGATAGAGGAAAAGCAGCGAGTGTGTGGCTAAGATGGACACATGGGACTTTCCCAGCATCACAGTAATATTTTTGCCATTTCTGTGCAAGGACAAAGATTCAGGGAGGCAGAAAGGCAGAGGGAGTGAGAGAGAGGCAGAGGGTTAGAGAATGTGTGTGCCAGTTTTGTGAAGCGTGCGTTCCTACTTCCTGCTCCTATGGTGCTGTGAGCTTGTGTGTGTGTGTGTGTGTGTGTGTGTGTGTGCTGTGCAGTTTGAGGGTCACCCAGTAACAGACTGCAGCGCCGCTCTTAGTCATCCTCACACCTGACCATCCAATGTTATGCCTTTTTTTATGCTGATTATTAACCTTTGTCACAGAGACCTTATAAAGCCTAAAAGCACATCTTGAAACAAAACGAGTGCTTGATTCTTCTTCAGCTGTCTTGTCCATTTGAACCAGTGAGTTAGCTTAATGAATGAATATTTAATTGAAACACACGATTTCAACGACTGTCAGATTCAACAGAGTCGTCAGTTACTGCTACTCGCTGCTAAACTAAGCTGAGCTAAGCTAGTTTTCTTTAAGCGGGACTAGTTCAACTGGTGTAAGATTTGGCTTCTGTCTTATTTAGAAGCTAGTCCAAACTCAATCACTAAGATGTTGGGGAATGAAAACTGCTTTTTTAAATCCAGGAAAAAAGATAAATTAGCTTTAGCTAAGGCTATCTTACCAACTAGCCTTAACGAGCTGCACTGCAATTTAGTTTTTACCTCAGTTTCCTAGTTCTTGTGTATGGAGTCATAGGAGTGCCACTCTCCTTATATATTGCACATATCTAATGTATAGAATTTCTATTGTATTGTAAAACGTCAACTTAATTGTGTGTGGGATAGTGTAGTATGCTTTATTTTCCACTTATCTTTGTAGATTTGGATTAGCCATTATTGAGTTTATTACATCTATATGAATTTTAGTCTTTATGGAAAGTGTGCATGTTTTGTTCTTTTATACCTGTGCATAAAAGCCCATCACACATCAACAGAAATGTATTACTGTCATGGAAATGTGCAAGCTGATGATGTACAGTGATAATAGCTAAGACTCTCTACTGTTAATGTATCCTGAAAAGACTCCAGGTAGACATTAAAGGAAATTAAACACAACTACATTAAAGTGCTTCCTCACACACACAAACAATAGTTTTCAGTGATATCACATGCCTATCTTTCTGACAGGCTGTTAAGGTGAACCGCTGATTAGTACGAACTCTCTTTCACACATTGTTAAAACGCTCACCTTAAAGCAGCTACTTCTCTGAACACATCAATGCCCATACAAACCTCTCTTTTAATGCCTGTTTCTCTTACATGCATGCATACACACGTGCACACTCACAGGCGCTGCATCTGCAGTATCCTCACCTTGTGCTCTGTTGTCGGGGAAGAGAGGAGAGGAGGGAGGAAGGGAGGTCAGGAGACGGATTCTGTCAATTCTGAGTCCCTAATTGAAGGTGTCACAGTTATGTCTGCTCCTCGTCTTTCCCAGCCTCCCTGCTCCGCTTGGGGCAAATATAGCAACAGGCACCACAGGGGAGTATCAGCGGTTTCCTACCATGTTTATTTTGGCATCTGTGTGGTCGAATGGAAGGACTTTTATGCTTTGATCCGCGTCTCTGGGGTTCCACTGATAAAATTACAAGGCAGAGTATTTCTTGAATTCTGTGCTGTCTGCTGTTTGTGTGTTAGTGTGTGTGTCTGAGTTGGCAATATTAAGGTGTCCCTTTAACTCTTGTGTCGTTCATGTAGACTATCTTCACACTACAAACAGAGAAACAGAATAGTGAGTGAAAGCCGAAATACTTGATCAGAAAATACAGTCATAAATCTATCAATTGGGCTCACAGCCAACTAAATGAATTAAACCATTATGAAAACTGTTATCCTCGCTGCCTTTAAGTGTACGAAGGATGTGTGTGGGTTTGAGTTGGTTGCATCATTTCTCACCAACTGTTTTGTTGTAATATTTGAAAGACTGCACTGTAGCAATAGATCCTGAGGATTTTAATTACTTTATGACAACACAACTATGGCCAACAAAAGTTGGCTATTACTTGAATTAAAGCGTAGAAATAACTAATTACCATATTTTTATCACCCTGTATCTAGGACTACAGGAAATATAAACATGATGCATTTGCAAAATGGTAAGGGGACTGCCCAACAAATCTCTCTGCTAGTTCAGTATTCAAGCCAGAGAGAGGAAATGCTAATGCTGAAGGAAGGGCACTCAGTTCCTATGTGCCCTTACGGATCATGAGGATTGTAGTTGGCAAGCCTCCCAAAAGGTTGAATGAGGAGGTGAAGCTCAGTTTACAGTTTTTCTTAGTTTTGCTGTAGATATTGTTGACCTTTACTGTCGTTTATTGTTGATACTGATCTGACAAGCTAATCCCTTTTACCTCCTCAGCTGAGTAAAAAAGCATTTATGAAAATTGTAAAGAAATGACAACTTCCCACAGCCTAAGCTGACATATTTAAATTATTTAGCGTGTCTTTGACATGCTACAGCCTGTTTCCATCCAGCAGATATTACAAAAGTACATTACCACTGTGACACCCTTGCAGGCTCTTTATTTCAAACTGAATGTCAGACAGACAGGGTAGCCTTGAAAAGTCAGTTCAGACTGTGTCAACACGTCTTTGATCCCGGGCCGGCTGCAAGGACAGTGCAGATTTTACTGGAACAGTGTGGCAGTGGAAGCTGCTGAGTGGAAAATTAGGCCTCCATCTGTAAGAGCAGCTCTTCACGTGGAGCCAGAGAGCGGCTGGTAAGAAATACAGTGGCAGAGAGAGGAGTGAGAGAGGTGGGCGTAATTATATCTGAAAGTGGGGTTAACCACATACGTATTCAGTGGGCCAGCTAAATCATCCCACTGCAGTGAGCATTTAAATGAAGAGAAAGGGTGCGAGGCTCAAAACCACTTGTCCGACAGCTCTACATGTTTTTATTGTCTCTTTTTCCACCACTCTGGTTGCAATACAACAGGAATATCTCAACATTGTTTTGATGAATGGCCCATTAAGTTGTGTACAGATAGTCATGGTCCCCAGATGATGAATCCTGGTGACTTTGGTAATGGATTATCATGAATATTGCTGATCCCTTTCATTTTCTACCATGAGGTGAAAACAAAAGGCAGAAATTATGAGCTTATACTACATGTGGACATTTGTCTATCATCATTAATTCGACCTGTATGACAGGATAAGAGAGATACAGCTCAGAGGAGTTCCTGGTCATTTTCTCATAGGAGAAGGAGGATGTAGGTTTCAGGTTTAAATGGCAACCTCATGCATTTCCAGATTCACTGACATATAATGCTGTCTGCTCAGTAAAAGGTCATGAGTTATTTAGTGCACTATAGAGCGGTAGTGTTCACCAGATATATGTAGCAGGTATACATTGCTCTATCTCCTTCTGATCTCCTGAGTTTTTCTTCTTTTTTTACTCCAGAAACACTTCAATCACGTAAAAACGTAAACCTGCACTAACTGATTAACAGTAACACTGAAAGTGAACTAGCCGTGTTGCTGTCCACCTTATGAATGTAAATCCAATATTCACTCTCTTTTGGTCTCCACCTACTTCTGAAGGTAATACCTGGCTCTTTAGCTGCTAAATTCTCCACAATGTTCACCAGCTAGTTGCTGACTGTGTCTGTCTGCTGTCTGGTTTCTGTTCAGGTAGTGTGTAGTGGGTTTTTAGAGCTATTTGCTGACAACAGCTGCCCATTGCAGCCAAAAATTATGTTATGAGAATGGTGAGAGTAAACAAAACAGGAAAGTTTCAGTTTGGACATCAAAACAATAAGCTGAAACTATAAAGCTCCGTAAAGCCGAAGGGAGCTGCAGATTCAGGTGATCATTCTCTGTAGGTTCCTCCCTACGAGTGACCCCTTCCACATTGTCACAGTGTTTTCACATTGTCATTTGATACCTTATTATTTTAAAAATATGTGTAGCAGCTTTGAAGTTATACAACAGACGAGTGTGTGTGACTGCGTCATTCTGTATGTGCACATATAGTAGTTTCAGACACAAACCTCAGTGTTGAAAAGCCCTTCTAGCATTCATTTAAGGTTTTACGCCCAACAAGACTAAAGTGGTTTGAACCGACTGTCCAACCTACTGACCAACTAGCTGACCCTGCTATTCGTAAAGCCTTTTCACTAGCACGGCTGAAAAAGTCAGGAACAGAAATATAAAAGTGTTGACAGAAAAAAAATTAGAATAAGAAAGCACTGGGTGGTGTGGGAGGTAGCAGGTGCTAATTGAAACCATCTTGCAGAAAGCACAGAATGCCATTTCGCCACAGCTGCTGCCTTTCGTTGTTTCTCTCCCATATTTGTCTCCAAATGGTACGAGCATTGCACTCGACAAGCTGACTAATCGCTCTACACAGGCTTGGATGCAGGAGTGTGGATTAACTAGGCCAATTAGACAAGCACAGAGATGCCTAGTGATGAGAAAAGTCGTGCCCCCTTTCTCAGCCGAGTGCCATTAATCAGCAATAAAGGGGCTGAAGCAACACTAAAGCTTACTCACTGCTTTACTACTCACAATAGCCAGGTTTTCTGACTCAAGCCTCTTGACCTCAATACAGCATGACAGTGTTTCTCTGGGGCTCTGCAGTTTTCTTGTTACAAAAACACACGTTTGGACAGCTTAAGAGAGGGACAGAGAATGAGAGGCTGCGTGTGTGTGTGTTCAGGTCTCGGCATCTTTGAGGAGGCTGTGTCTGCATGTGTAAGTGTCCGTCTGTGAGTTTTCTCCCAGCATCTGTAAATGTGAATCTGTGCATCTGGACGAGGGCACGTGTTTGTGTGTGGATGTGTGTATATGTACAGTATATGGATGCATATCTGTGTGTGTGTGGCAGAGAGCAGGCCTCATGGTGAGAGCTGTCCAGTCTGCTCTTGTCTACTTGGCTGCTGCCCGAGTCCACCCTGGATCAGTTCATCAGCATAGCAAAATGAGAGGACATAATGTGCTTTATTTCCCCTAGCCACCTTTCTAAATTTACTTTTTTGTTTACACATTGTTCCTTTCCCTCCTATGCTTTCCTATCACCCACATCCTCCATATTCTTTTTTTCTCCTCAGTGTGTTATTATTAAACCGCTGTCCGATTTTATACTATACTAAACCAGTCTCATCTGTGTGTGTATCAACTAATTTACTGTCAAACCGATTTGTTAATGTTGTTCATGATTTACTACATGGTGCTTCAGGCTCGCAAAAAGCATTCATGATTCATCTTAGTTAAGTGTTGTGTTTGTTCATCTGACTCAAGTTGGATGCATAAGTCTTCCATCACGGAGGCAGAAATATGATTGATACTACTACATAAATCCACTATCAATGCTGGAAAGATTTTTTTTTGTGCCACTTTGCTGTTTCCAAAGCGTATTTGATTCAGCCGTCATGTTTCTGCATCTGACACATTCACCAGATCTGATGCTCTGGTCTCTGATCAGCAGAGAATCTTTGATATTTTTAGTCGAAACAGCTACAAGTAGTATTATTCATGTTGATGTTCAGATTGAAATGAATGGCAAGGCTGTGATCTGACCTAAAATATTTGTTTAGTTCCAGCTGAAGGGAGCTCTTGTATGAATATGTTTCTTTGCACACACACACACACACACACACACACACAAATACAGACACACACCAACAATCGAACATAATAAGAGTAAACTGTGAAGCAATCCTTTTGTCTAAATTTTGCTCTCTTGCCAGTCGTAGAACAAGGCTGTCTGCAAGTGTAAGCAAATTAGCTGAGTGAGTGACTATGTAATTTTTAACAGCGGCAACTATGTCCACAATTGCATGATGATAGCACTTTAAATTTCGATTCATTCTCCAATATTCTTGCAATTCAGTTACTTTAGAGGCATCATCATCAGGCAGCCTGACTTAAACAAGTGGAATGGGAGCACAAGTAGAAAACAATACGCGTGTGTACTTGTGAGGTTAGCTTCTTGTTAAAAATGGTAAAACCATTTATTTTTATCTATGACATCATAAAGCACAGTGTAACTAACCTGATGCTTGTTATCTCAGGAATCCAGCTACCTCGCAAGTTAAGCTGGTCATTATGTCCTCTTTGGCACTCTCCTACCATACGACAATATGGTTTGTTGATCTGATTGGTTGAAGTTAGCCAGTGATAGACAGATGGTTCATCCAATCAGCTGCTAAGTATTTATTTATCTGCCACATTGTATCAGATGTATATCAGCAGCTCGCATTATAGCCCTTCAGCTGTATATCTGCCTGTAGCTTCAGATAACCTGTGCCAAGTTAGTGGAGAATAGAGCCCAGTTGTTTGTATCTTATAGAATCCATAGGTTGTTATCAAATTTGTAAATGTATTTATTCACTGATTAGTGCTATACTGCATTATAATGCATTATAACATTTTCTATATCACAGGGTTTTGTGTTCTACTACAGAAGTGAGTTTTGATCAAGGTCACTGATGTATGTGGAACAATTCTTTTTGGCCTCAGTTTCTCTCTGTATTTCAGAGAGAACGAGAAAGACGAGAGACAAAGGAAACATGAAAAACAAGACCTGTGAGAGACATTCTGGAGAGGAAAAAAAGGAAGTGTGTTATTTATGTTTCAAAATGTCCTGAGACAAATTTAGCCTTGACTTCACTGGTTCCAAACAAATTAGCCGAGGACATGCAGTGCCGCAGGAGTGGAAGATGCTCTGATGTTGATGTGTGGTATCAGCCTGTCCCCAGGCACCAGACTTGAACTTGGCTGTGACCTTTGCTTTTTGCCCGGCCGCCTGCTCTCTCTCTCTGCGTGCGTATAGGCTATGTACATAGAAGCCTGAGTCATAGTAAGGAAAGCCATTACCTTAGCCAAATGACTGTGTGTTTGAGCATGTATGCATGTTTAAGTGCATTTTATTTTTTTACACATGGGTGTTTGCATGTGTTGTGCTTTCTAACACCTCCCATTGATTGATAGCCAGTTTTTTGTACAGTCTAATTTGGTCTTGTCTGTGTGCAGCATTGTCCGCCTGAGAGCTTCTGTATGGACCACAGCTAGCCAGCCTCATTACATTACTACCACTGTGACACCTGATACACAGGCACAGGGGGTTCTGTGTGTGTGTGTGTGTGTGTGAGAGTGTGTCTTAGTGAATAGGAGTAACTGAGAAGATGAGGAGACAAGAACCAGACGTAGTGAGTGTACACTGTGTGCTAACTTGCTGGCGTGTGTGTCTTGTCTGACAGAGAAAAAGCATAAGTAGTGAATGATGGCGTGCATGTTTATATGTCTGCGTGTTAAACTGAGCGTCTGTGCGCATTTATGTGGACATATGTCTGTGTGTGCAAATACACAAGTCAGAAAATATGCGCGGGAGCATAAACATGTATTCACATGCATGTATGTGTATGCCTAAACCTGTGTATTTGTGTGGGTCTGCGTCTGTTCGGAATCATATTTAATTCATGAGGCAGTATCACTGTTTCCCCTGTGTGACTCGGAGATGTCTGGCAGCCAAACACTCCCACCTGTAGTTTGGAATAATTGATCCAGTCCCCCTGTGGCCATTTCTTAATACAAACACTATTAGTGCTGTAAAGAGTGTATTCATCTGTCCGAGTGCTGGCTGCATGTGTTCGTCTGTGTGTGTCTGCGTGCATTATACCTGATAATGCATGTATTCATGTGCTTGTATATATGCCCATTTTTCTGCATACTTCATGTCTTTCACAGGTGTAAGGCAGCTAAAAAGATGGATTAAAACAAGCCTTAAGAGTGGACAACCAAGCTAGCAGCTCTGTGATGCTGTACGTAGTCAGAATGGTGCTTTGAGCAAAATGCTGACGTCAGCATGCTAACATGTTCACAATAATATGCTGATGTTTAGCAGGTATAATGTTCACCATGGTCACCATCTTAGTTTAGCTTAACATTTACCAGTTAGCATTAAACACAAAGTAAAGCTGATGCTGGAATGTCGTTAGTTTTGCAGGTACTGTATGACTTTATGACCACACATAAAACAAAATGGAAATAAGTGGCAACTTTGACCTGCTGGTGGCGCTAGAAAATAACAACAGAGGATATCTGTACCAAAGTTCATGGTAATCCAATAAATAGTTGTTGAGATATTTCTCACTGAACCACAAATATCAACCTCATCGCGATGCTCAATGGAAAAGTCAAGGGATCACTAAAGTCAATGGGATTCTGGGGACCGCGAATGTCTTCACAAGATTTGACGGTAATCCATTCTCTAATTTATGAGATATTTCAGTCTGGACCAAAGTGGATGACCAACCGATATTTCCATCCATAGAGAAATGCTTCTAGCAAATCAGATCGTTATGCTTATAAACCGAGATTTATTGCTGCTGGCTTGAACCCCTTGGGTGAAGCATGGGGAAACACACCAAGGTATGCACAATTTGGATGTGTATTAGTTTTTACAGGCCTTGAGTGTGGCTGTTTAGTGTGTCTGTGATGGGAAGATGAGGAAAAACAAATCACAACATGAAGAAAAAAAAACAAAAAAAACAACATGCACCCTGGGGACATTAACTCCACTGTCTGCGTGTGCTGTAACAAGCTACCCAGACATGCATAATCAAACACAGATCTCAGAGGACAGGGAGCCAAGGTGATAACTACCATCACCTGTCAACCTGCAGGGCTGTGTGGGAGGAGGCCGAGGAGGTGGGGTTTCTGACAACATATGCTCTGTGATACAACCTGAAACAAGTCCACCTTCCCATTTTCTCCTCTGTGATTGTGTTTTTTGTGTGTTCTCTGCAATTTCCCGCTCCCATGCAGAAATCTGCGCAATTCTTTATATATGCACATATGCAAACAATCAAATACACAAACTAATGCATATTCATACAGCAGCATATTGTGGTGATGAAGATAATTGCTAGACACAAACAGAATTCTGGGGAAGTTTTACTAATTGTTTTGCCCTTCAGGAGACACAAAGACTGTCTATTCATTTCTGCTCTATTCTTGCTCCGATCCACCTCTCTTCTTCTCTTTTCTTTTTGTCTTGTAATTCAGCCCATCAGTGTTTTTTGTTAACAGCTATATTATTGCTTTCAAGGTCACACATTCACTTTTGCCTCTGTGTTTGTGTCCCTACTGTATGTCATGGTCCGCTCTGCACCTATGGCATGCAGAACGTAATAACACATGTTCTGAAATTAAATTTCCAGGCCTTTGTTGGAGCTGCAGCTCTGTTCATTTCCTCCCTCTGCAGGTAAACACTGCTTGCAGGTATAAATCACACGTAATTCATCTCCCAAGGGTGGTGGGAAAAGACAGACTCATATTGTGATATACTTGGTAATTTAACATTCGACAGTGTTGCAACAGTTTGTACCGGTGAACCAAGCTGCCTTTACTTGGAGAAGGGTTTTCCTGCCTAGAGAAATTTGAAGGAAATTCAGAGATTGAATGAGCTGAAGGTGAAACTGAAAGTGGCTGTTACAGTTACTGTAAGAATAACTTATATTAATTTATATATAAATGCAGACTGATTTAAATTCCTGCTTTAGCATTAAACATTCATTTTATGCCAAGTTAAACACATCTACTGGCTGGAGAGTGATTAACTAACTGATTTATTAGCATTTTAAGAATTATTCCTTCATTACTGTGCATTTCCTTTAAGCAATTAGTTTGCTCTTATGGACGAAATCATCAGATTGGCAGCAGATTGAGTCATTTGAATGAACCTCCCACCTGTTTGCACCTCTCCTCCCACCTGTGCACCGTGTGCTCTGCGCTGGGCACCAAAATACCACAGACGGGCAAAGCGAACTTCAAAGCGTTGCCTGAGCTGATCGTTGTGCCACTTCAAAGATGGGGACCAGAGGCTTATAGGAGTTAGTAATGGATTTCAATAAGGTGGGATCAATTGTACGTGTATAGCGACTTTTGTTGAGGTTAACAACAGAGAAAGACTTTGTCAATTAGACCCCATCGACATGGTGCATCTAGTGATGGTGGAGTAAAGCCAGCAGATGGAAGATGAGACCTCTCAGTTGAATCTCTCGGATCATCCTGAGAGACAAGGTGGTGATGGGGAGTTGGTGGGTTGTATCGTCGTAGGTCTGAAAGTCGCGGTGCTATTTAAAGAACAGCATCTGAAGACTGATTGGCTTGAGGTACGCATGCAGAAAGGTCATTGGCCAGATATCATGATGTCAGAATTCTGAATGAAAGGAATTTTGACAGTGTGGGAAAGTGGGAAGATTGGAGCAGGAGAAAGCGCAGAAAGATAACAGGAATAGAATGAGAAGTAAGAGGGAACATATTATTTTTTATGTCCGTATTGAACTTTCACCAAAGTTCCATAAATGTTTCTGTTGTGGTATATGTACTGTATCATTGTATTGATCTGTACTGTAATATGATACATTTTCTGTAAACTGAATTGAGAAATGTTTTATATATAAAATAACCAGATGCAATGGACTGTTTTTAGTTAATACAGCAAAATGAAAGCCTGAAAAAGAGAGATACTTCATCATATTGATGCAGAAATCCTGTAAATCCAGTATTACCACAATGGTGGCCATATTTCTACTGTCTCACCGAATGTATCATCATATTGCCCAACCCTTGCATCTTACAATGTTATGGAAATAATGCAAACACTGAGATTATTTTGAGTATTTTAAGAGACGTAAGGTATGTGCATATGCATCAATTGAAAATATTGGACACACGTGTAAAAGACTTTCACATATCATACTTTCTGCACGAATTGCAGGAAAAATGCCAGGAAAATATAAAGTGAAATATCATCCTGCACAAAATATAACATAGAAAGCTCACTGCTGTTTCCTCTCTGGCTGTCGTAACTGTCGTTGAGTCACTGGCCATCGATCTCATTCCTAGTCTCAAGTGAGAGCTGGTGGTTGTGGGTCATGTGACCCAGGGCTCTGGGAATCTCAGAATTTCTAGAAACAATATAAAACATGTACGAAGTAATGTTTAGGCCTGACCTAGATTGTGTGGCGAGATCAATTGTTACACACACACGCACACACACTAGAGCTACTAACTGGACTTATTTGCTGCTTTCAGTCCAGATTAAATGGCATGTGCCCCAGTGTGAGAGCAGAAAGCTAATGGAAGATATACATTAGTTTATCTTTGAACACTGTCAAGTTTGATGAGAACTTGACACAGACAGTTCTGCTCTCTGCTGTGTGTAGGATGCAGTACTTTTATTGGCCCATTGTACGCTCCCTCAGCTTGTTCCACCTCTTTCATTCAGCACATACGCAGGCTCGTGACACTGTTTCCCTGAGACATGTCTTTGTCTTTGCACATGGATGCGTGGATCAGCGTTCTATGTATAGTGTCCGTTGGCCAGGTATAGAGAGACCTCTTCACCACAGTGGGGTTCAGTACACGCTGTTCCCTAAAAATAACCAAGAGAGGAAAATACACCTCCCTCTCCCTCTCCTCTCTTCTCCTCCCGCATTTTTACACTATAAGCAGCCTTCTGGGGAGGAAGCTTGTCTGTCTGTGTTTATATAAAGTGTATAGCAAGAAGAAAGGCACAATGAATGCTTTGTGCATCATTTCCAGACAATGTTGGCAAAGCTGTCTAAGACTAAGACTTAAGTAATTGTTTGAGCAGATTAAAACATTTCTGACTTCGTTTGAAACATGTCTACAGTCGCATGAGCCCCTTTGTTCCCTCCGTCTCTGCCTATTCCTCTGTCCTCTTGCACACTTCCCTCTTTTCAGCCCATGGATCTCAAATCAAAGCCTCAATCTCTTTCTGTTCAGATGCACTCTGGGGCCCCCGGATCAATTGAATGTGTCTGGAGGGTATTGAGTCGGTCCAGCATTGCAGGTGTCCTGCCGTCTCCGTTATCTCCACCGCAGGTTTTTCCTCTGGGTGCAGCATAATTCTATTAACAGTGGCTCGGTAGATTACCAATTTTGCCAGATTAGCCAGAGCTAAACCCACACTTTAAAGGATCAGCAGTGGAGAGGCAGGGATGTGGATGGAGAGGTGTAGAAATGCCACCATAGTGTATAGCTGTGAAAACATGCCACAAAATGCCCACCTACAGAGGCACACACTCACATTATGAGTGATTAATACACAATTAATACATGTAGAGTATAATGCGCTTTTCACCTTCCACTCACACACTCCCAAGAAAGCATTTGCGTTGTGTAAGCTGCTTTCTAATGCCAAAGCCCCTTATCTCTGTGCTATGCGATTAGGCTGGTGAAACAAAGCCCTTAGTAATTAATCATAATATCCCTGACGATACAGTATGTCACTGTGTCACCTCTGCTCCTGCTGCTTCACACAGCTCTCCCTGAAAGGACTAAACCATCTGGAGACAACTACACTTCTTACTATGGAGTTTCCCAGTCAGATCCCTGTGCCTGACTCATACGAAAGATTTATTACAGTGGCATTAAAATCACTAACAATAAACCGCTCTTAATTAAGTGCTCCTGCAGGTCTGTTTGTACGTGTTTCTTCCTCTCTTTTTTTTCTCTTCTTCATAGGAGAGTGTGAAGAAACATATATTTTTGTCTATTCAGCTCATGGCGAGCAGGTGTAAATTTAAGGCGTGTGAGGTGTCTTCACAGCTTTCCCCCAGACTGGCTGGGTGCATGTAACATCCCATGAGCTTACAGAGTGCCTCTGTGTTTCAGCCACTGTAGCATGTTGGCTCCTGCTTTCTTAAAACGGCTTTTAGATTAATGTGTGTATCAGTGTTTGTGTGCGTGTGCGTGCATGTGCATTAAAGTTGATGCCAGGGATTATAGTCACAGAAAAACACTGTCTCTATCTTGTGTAAGCCTGCCTGACACACACACACACACACACACAGTCCAAAACTAGATTTCACTTCCACTATTGACAGCTTAAAAGCTCTTCTTCCCCTCTGAACTGAGATCAGTGTCAAGTCAAGTCTGCTGAGCGCCACATTGCAGCACCAGCAGACACTCAAGCTGGTCTGAGATCAGCACTAAACGGGCGGCGATGGGTGTGTGTGTGTGTGCGCGTGTGTGTGTGGCTGAGGGCTTGAGCAGTGCTGATGGATGGAGGGAGAGGAAGAACCACGGACGTCATTACACCCGTGATTCACAAAGTGTAAGTACGCTGTGGGGAGGAAAAGAGAAACGTGATGGTTGCACTCAGAAATAATCCTGCTGAGTAAAAGAGGATGAAATTACACAAAGTAGATTTCATGTGTTTTGAAGTCATCCTCCTTTGCATGTAAGCATTTTTTCTTAATTTTGTTGACAGCAGAGTGGGCAGAATGTGGGCTGGTAGGTTTGAAAGTTTGACTGCGGGGCGAGTCGGAGGTGGATATGAAGTGGGAATGAATGCTCTCAGGTCAATACCAGAACAACCGCTAATATACTCAGCTGTGACAGATAAGCAATCTGATTTTTAAAAACTCTTTCAGGAAAAAAAGAGTGTTCTCAACACTGGTTTCATTACCTCGGTTTGTTTTTGTCACCTTTTTTAATTAATTGTAAGTGTCATTAAGAAGGCAGATTTTAGGAGTGCACAGGTAAATTATTATATTACCTTGCAACTGTTCAGAGTCCTCAGAGGCACTGAAATGTCATGTAATGGTGCTGGCCGGGGTTGGGGTTCGATAGCATGAAATGCTTATGAAATCCGGATCCTTTGAAATCCCTTATTGAACTTTGGCTTTCAATATTTGAAAGTAATTGAACTAAAACTCAAAGATTCAATTTAAAGCACTTTTTGAAAGCTGTTGAGGCAGAAACAGTTTTGAGTTTCAACATATTATGTTCGGCAAAAATGTTTTTGAAAGGAAGTTGCTGTTTTTTTTTTGTTTCTTTTTAACGAGCTACTTGATCCAAAAACAGGAAGACCTGATTCAGAACTATGTTGATGAGGTAATTGAATATTGATATGATAAGCAGCAAAGTTTAACTGGGAAATTCTGAAACTGATGGAAAAGTCAGGCGATCACTGAAATGATTACAATCTTTTGTATGGTGGGCCAACTGACCGAACATTGCTGTCCTCAGAGCCAGGCCACTACCATGGCTGAAAATTCTCCACTGACTGAGACCTTGAAATTTCCGCTGTCTGCATTCACACCTGTGCAAAGCCTTCTGCTTCTGAATCTGAACATTATGAAAATGACAAATGGAGCAGATGACAAGTTCACAGCATGGATAAATCACTTCTGGCTACTATTTTGCTGAGCTTTTTATCCCCCCCCCCCTGCCTTATTTCCTCTTTATTACTGAAAGAGATTAATTCATACTGTACGCTGCCACCAGCTCGGCGATATCCAGCTCTGGCACACATACAGAGAGAGAAATGCTGTAGTCAGTATTAGGGTTGGATTAGGATTATGATAATGGTTATAAATCATTATGCTGAAAATACTGAGGCTCATATTAATGATGATAATGAAGCTCTCTGTCTGAAATGTATCTAATCAACTGAGTATCATGAGAGAGTACAGCCTTTTGAATGGACAGTCGAAGCCCCTGCTGTTTCTTGGACCCTGTTGTTTAACCAACGACCGTCAGATTGTCTGGCAAGTGTGATTTGGCTGGCAGAGTTATACGGGATACATGGTGGGAGAGCACAAAAGTGCACACGAACAAGCCGGCAGCTTGACAATGAGTGAAGCAGACAGATTGTGCGAGAATGAAAAAGAAGAAAGAATGAGGAATTTCAAATAATGGCAGGGAGAGATACAGTTGGGAACGCAGTGTGAGAGTCAGAGAGGGAGTCAGCTTGTGATCTAGCTGCCGCAGATGTCCACGCTTTTTCCTTGTCCCTCCAGACCTGCGGCAGCATCCAAATGCAAATGCCACCGCCGCTTACATGAGAGCAGCGTCAGGTGTCATGTCAGCCATGTGACGCTGAGTGACAGAGGCGGATCCCAGTTCAGTGGTAGACAATGATGCAATCGGCATCAGCCCAACAGACTGTAAAGAGCCGGCGGCTGCAGAGCACACGATATCTCATAGTGACATTTTTTGTGTGGGCGTGAGTGTGGGAGTGCACATGCATGCGAGCCTGTTTGTCAGTCTGCATTTGTTTGTGTGTCCATACAAGAGAAGCTTGTCAAAATCACTTGGATGTTGATTGATGATAATTTACATGCACATTCTCTTATTCTCTTTCTGTATCTCCCTCTATCTCACATTTGTCAGACAACTTGCATAAAACACCAGACAGAATAGGCAGATCATACTTTGTGTGTCTTGTCTGTTTATGTTTCAATCCCTTAAGAGGCAGATTTAGTGGTTGAATGCACTTTATGTGCATTTAAGAACAAGGTCACAATGTTGTGTCATAAATGGTTACTGTAAAACATCTCTTTCTTTCTCTCTTCTGTCAGTGTGCTGTTTTGTGGTGCACAAACGGTGCCATGAGTTCGTCACCTTCTCCTGTCCCGGAGCCGACAAGGGTCCTGACACAGACGTAAGTTGTTAATACTCTATGCATGACTTCTTTCTTCCATTCTGCTTTTTCTCTAAATATCCAGCATCTACATGCACACAAAGACACACTATAACAATAATTTTGTGGCGTTTCATATATTACAAGACAGCACAGCATGCAATCTGTAAATCTAGAAGAAACAATAACTTTATAAAGGGCAAACTGTTTCCAAAAAGTAAGAATTGGTATTATTCTACAGCATTTATCCCACTCTTTTAAAGTAGTTTCAGTTTCACAGATTGTTTTTGACAAACTGAACAAAGTGAAAGAAGTGCAGAGTATGAGCTACTTTTTTTTTTGTAGTTTTTTTTTTTAACCACCATTCATATGCCAAACAGACAGAAAAGCCAAAAGGCTGAGCTAAAAGTAGAGAAGCAGAGTTTAAATATCTTGTGAAAGATGGATATACCTCTGAGTCAAAGGAAGTCAAGTCCTCTCAACCTGTGCAGCAGGAAACTAAAACTCTTGTGCCCTCACTATGTGTGTGTGCACAGGTGCACAGCTATGCAGCGAGCAAAACACGCTTTCAATACAAATGGAAGACAGCAGTTTGGCCTTTGAATTCTTTGCTGGAACCAACTGTAAAACTGTGAGCAGTTCTTGGACAACAACTACAGTGATAGTGATCAGATCAAATCAGAAAACTAATCCCATAAACAAGAGTTAGAACAAAGGACAATTGGTAAAGTAACAAGGAAACCTTTGCTGTCATGTTAGTTACATTGAAATGAAATATCACCATTGAAAGATCAACATTAAGCATCCATAGAAGGAACAACTCAGCACACTGTAAAACACGGGCTGCACACAGAGTCCAAGAGTAAAACTGAAAAGAGTAAAATACATAACTGTTAACCTAACAGAAACTTAGTTCACTTAATGTGGTAGTCTCACACAGCTAGCATATTGGTTAGCTTGTTTAAATTAACAATTTGCTAAGCACACTGATAACAGTCCAACAAGGGCGTGCGGGGAGCAGATAAAAGATGCCTGTTAATATTTTCTTTGACACAGATCTGACAAAATGGTGGATGAAATCGTAGCAATATCAGTTAAACTGTAGTGGTTGCTACTAGCAACAGAATGTTCAACTGAAACCAAATGATGGTGCCAAAATAATGTGACTTCACGGATTTATAAATCGCTTTTACAAATATAAAACCTCCATGGATCAAAGATGCATAACAGAAAGAGTCATAATTGACCTTGTTGGCAGGTGTCCTGTCAACTGTTTTATTATAAATATTAAATTACTATGTAAAACTTGATGACAGCACAGGTGTGTGGAAGTAAATAATGGGCATAAAGATTTCTCTAATTACTAAATTTAAACACCACTGAAATATTTCACTTTTTGACTCTTTTCTATTCTTTTAGGGTTCACAAATTCAGATCAGATCTATTTCAATAAGCTAAATTCAGATAAAAAAATTGGCTTGGTTAAATTCAGACGATAAAATTCAAGATATGAATCCGATATAAACAATCTACACAATCTACAATCTACACACACAATTCAGACGATAAAATTCAAGATATGAATCCGATATAAACAATCTAACACGTTATGTTAAAAACATAAATTTTTAACATAACGTCTTTGAAATTGACAACTGAAAATTTCAGTGTCAACGGTTATTCAGACCACCTACAGTCAAAGTAAAATATTTTAGTTCTGTAAATTCACCTGTGTGCATTTTTCAATAAAACAGATCTTATAGACCACATTTTTACTTCGGTTGTCCCATCAGTCTATTTAAATCTGAAGCTGGCACAGACATTACAGTTAAAAGATGATGGTGCCTCTCTCATGTTCTTCTCCTTTATAGACTTAACACAAGAAAATCCATTCAGCCTGACCATCTAACAACACTCAAAAGACCAGCATATCAATAATATATTGTGTGAGGGAGTATTGCAATAAGTCATCATTGACTTTTTGTGTCAGCCTGTAAAAGTCAACCATCTATCTGCAGTATATTTCATTTCACTTTTCTGTCGTTACATCAGCAGCTGTTTGCTTCCACACCACGGGCGTGATAACATTGTCCCTCATTAGCCTCGTCTTTTATCCCCAAGCCCATCGGATGCTGTGAGGGCAGGGGGGGGTGGTGTTTTATCAGCATCTCTTTGACGTGCACGTGTGACTCTGCTGTAACAGTTGAACCTCAGTCTCCTCTTCCCTGCGGCCAGGAACAGGATCTGTCATTGGTTAGATAAGAGGTGGAGGTCAAGCACAGCTGCAGCATTGCACTGATGTTTGTGCACATACACAGAGGATAAGCCCCTGTACCGTCCCATCAGTGGATCTTTCGTAATCTCGATTGTACGTCTGCAAACACAAAAAGCCAATTCGACACTTCAGCTCGCCACAATGAAAACCTTGCTAATGAATGTTCCCCTGCTAATCCAATTAAGACACACACACACACACACCCACGCCAATATCCTCTCATGTTTACACGAGCAAGAGCATCAAAATCTGTCTTTAATGACTCCTCTGTCTTACACATTTGATTAACTATAAAGACCATACTCCATTTGTTTGGCGCCTCCTCACTGTGATTTTCAAGCGCCTCTCATTAAATATCAGCAGTGTTTTAAAAGTGATAGAAAGTCAATGCAGTTCAGGGACGCTGTTGCATCCCAGGCAATCAGGACGGCACTTATTTTTTTGCGCCTTGTGTTTTACCAACTTTAATCAAAGCAGTCGCTCTGTATTGGCTTCTCTTCATCTGGCTGTCTTCTTTAAGACTCATTAGTCTTGTCTCTCGCCTTCCAAGACCCATTGTTCATTTTCTGGATCGCTCCATCTTGTTATTCAACTGCCTAACTATTTCTCTCTGTCTTTCTCTTCCTCTCTTTAATTTCTCTCTCACACACACACACACACACACAGACACACACACACACACACACACACACACACCTGCATTGCTGGTTTCAAGTGCCCATTGTGAATTTTAGTCTGCCTGTTGTTGTGCCCATTATCCACCGACCGGCTTTGGGACAGAGTGAGTAGAGAGCCCTTTGGGGATGGACCTTTTTGAATTTCAAATTATGATACGGGACTAGCTCATATACAAACAGCTCTTTTTTTATGTTATTTATTTTAAGCATAGCACTTTAACATTTTCCTTTAATCTGGTGCATTTTTGACACAGTTTCCAGGCAGCATAGTTAAACTAACAGTCAACTTGCCTGTGATGCCACCACACAAACCAAAATCATCCTATCATATGTGCTGGTGATCAATGTAGCATAGCATCATATGTAGCATATGTAGCATAAGGCATTACAGTTATAAGTTGACAAAATGATAACTTTAAAGCTAAAAGATAAGTAGTTTTAAAGCATAAGGCTGGTGTTAATATTGATTTTTCCTTATAGTCAATAAATCCCATAAAAAGACAAGAACAATAATTTTATGTCATCATGTTTTGCATTGTTGTCTGATTAGTAGCTATTAGTAGTAAAACAGTGGTAAAAAAAAATCTAAAAAAAATCAACTGGACGTTTAGTCAACATGCACATTAGATAAGTCAAGAATATCTACTTTTAACATACATTTTTAAAAAAGTGTTTTTCTGAATCTGCCAGGCACAGTCATTTTTACTTACTTTACTTGAACTGGAATAAATGTTGTATTTGTTGGGGACAATTGTTTTTTTAATGGCAGATAAATACATCTTTGGTGTATGTGGGACTGACTCAAAATAAACATGTTCATCTTCGTAACGAACATGTCGCCCAGAGCAATCGGTGATGTGTTTTTAATAGTTTTTTGACAACAATGGAAGTCTATGGCAAAATAAGGTACATCAGCTTCAGTTCATCATGTCATCATCAAGATTTTGGTCTTTTCATGGGATTTGTGGCTCAATAGGAAAAATATTCAATTTCACCAGCCATTAAATGGCACATTGCCATTGAATCAATTAATCAGCCTCAGAGAGAACGACAGTGACTCCATCCCTCCCTCTCTCCATCACTCTATCTACACTTCTCCATCTCTGCCCTCAGCTTCTGAATCAGTGTGGTGTCATGACTCTCTGAATCTGGCCTGGGGCTCGGACACACACACACACACACATTCCCTCTGCCCCTTTGCACTGTGGGTTGTGAGTGACCCTTGTGCCAGCCTCAGTTCGCGAATGGCGTCATCTGCCCGGCAGATGCTTTGATCCACTCATGAACAACATGGAGGAGAGAGAGAGAGAGAGAGACGTTCGCATTAGCATTTGAGTGAAAAGTGCTTTCTCTCTTTCTGTTTTTCATTCAGCACATTGTGAGGCGTAGGTGGTAAATAATGCTGTATTATCAGTCAAGGATCACTCTGGAACCAGTGAATGAAGGTGACTCATCCATAGAGAAACAATATGGGCTTCACAACCAGGTTACATGTGCATAATAGGCCTAGATCTTTAACCAGATCAAGCCCTTTTAAAATCGTCTTTTTTAATTTTTGTAATATTACTTCATTTTGGTGACAGATTTGGTCGGCGTGACCGGGGGAGATTATGCTTTACATGGGTATGTTGCTCTTCCTCTCCTTGGCAAATCCTCTTTCCAACCATCTGTCTTTCGCCCCGTTCATCAACAGCACTATTGCAGAGCGTTTGCATGTGTTTCGTGTATTTTAGATTGCTGTTTTTTCATCCCGCTCCATGTGTTTGACTTATCACGTGTCTATGCCTTTACTGGACAGTTCTGACATATTTGTGGGATTTAGTAATTGCTGTACAGAATTGCCCCAGCCAGTGTCATGTTGTTATAGTATTGGATCATTATGATTGACACATTAATATGAAAGCAGTACTTAAATATTATAGCTGGTGGAGGTGCAGCTGATATTTACTACTCCATATACAGTAAAGTTTAATCTTAATCATATATTATGAACTAAGCATTACATTTAAATGTAAAATCAAGTAACTTGAATAAATGTAGTGGAGTAAAAAGTACAATGTTTCCCTCTGAAATGTAGTAGAGTAGAAGTATTAAGTGGCCTAAAATGAAAACACTCAACTAAAATACAAGTACCATGTGTCTAAAATACTTAAGCATGGTATTTGAGTAAATGTACTTAGTTACTTTTCACCACTGCCCTTCAGTGCTGTGCGACAGACCTAAAACGTGTATCCAAAGATGGCAGTAAAACACTGCTGTTTCGCCTGATAGTAAGTTACTCTTTAATCTCTGCTGCTGCTGCGTACTGTACAGTCAGAAGCGCAGTAACACGTTCAGCCCTGATTTAACTGAGAGCCACACTGACACACTCATACAGGTGAGACTCTTACAAACCCCTCATCAAGTAAGTATGTACATAAACTACTACCCCCCCTTTCTCCTCATTACACTAGTCGTCAGCACTCAGGCCTGTTGACACTCTGCTGAAACCTACACTGTTGACTTAATTGGTATGACGAGCAGCGTGAGAGGCTTCATTAGTCACTGGCTCCTGTGAAAATGAGACTACCGCTGAGAAGAGGAGAAGGAGAGGAAAGTAAGCAGCGGTTTGCAAGACGAGGATTATTGAGTGGCTACATACCACAAAGCTTTATTGCTGACACCTTCTCATACATTCTGAGGCCCACAGCACAGCTCACCCCTCATGGGCTGTACTCCACCGCCATGTAGACATTGTTTGCATGGATCTTACATATTTTTATTAGTAATTTTATTGTTATTATTAGTTATTGTATCCCTTATCTATTCCTTATTATTATTATTATCCCTTTTCTGTTCCTCACATATCTCCACTGCTATGAGACTGACATTTCCACACAGGGATAAATAAAGAGCTTCCTACCTACCTGCACAAATCGATGTAGCCCCTACAGCAGGTGAAAATGAGAAAAAAATGACTGAAACATTACTTAGCATTTGTATTCCACTCTCATATTATAAATCATCCCCTTAAAACATGAACTTGTGCCTTGAAATTGCTGAATTTATTCACACAAATAAAGACTATATTATAGTGATATTTTGCTCTTACTGTAGAAATAACATTTTAGCTTGCAGAAATTCTTGCAAAAATCCTTCATGCTCATCTTTATCTTCCTTATTGTGGGAAAAGACATATTTAGTCAGATAAACATTATATGATGAAGTCAATATTGCCACTTTGTATAAACTCAGCTTCATGGGTCATTACTTATTACAGATTAGACGCAAAAGGTTTATTTTCATCGACACAGGAGGCATGATTTAAAGAAATAAAATGCTGCCAAAAAATCCCCCAACCAGCTCAACTGTTTCCAGTTCAGTAGTTAACTATCAGCTGTATTGAAATGAGGTCATCTGCAATTCAGCCGCAGTTTGTCAGACAGATTACTGGAAGCGCAGATCAGGTTTGAGAAACTGTGGCTGTCCATGTTCATTAAATTATATTAAGCAAAGAGCACACCGGTTTTCCCAAAACTGAATTCTAAGTGCTTGTGGATGAGTTAGCACACTGAGAAGCGTGTGTGCGTGTGTGTGTGTGTGTGACTAATTAACCAGCAGCAAATATGGCAGTGTGGTGCTGAAAAGGGTCAGTGTCTTTCCATGATGCCTTCTCTGAGTGGGAGAATTATACAGGGGTGGACACCTGTGCAATGCAATGCAATTCAGCACAAGACTTCTGCAATAAATTCTACTTTTGAAAAGGTTCTAATGTTCGATTTTTGTTGCGAGTGTGTAAGAGAGGCACTGATTTAGGTAAGGTTCGTCTAAGATTTGTCACTGTAAGAGGACACACGTTACGATTGGTGAGCCGATTTTATACATATGATTTGGGCTGGATGACTGATGAAGTTGGACAGAGTCTAGATCAGTTTGTATTGACAGATAAAAGACAAAATTATACGACTGGAATCAGGACTGTTGACATCACACATGTGAGTGGGAAAAATTGTTATATAAACAAAACTGGACAAAAATGGCGATCAAACTGTCAATAACTGCTATTTCTTTTTTTTATAATCCGCCTCAACATGAATACATGACGCTTTATTTGATAAAGACTTTGTTACACACACACACACACACACACACACACACACACACTTTGTCACGGTCGACTGTATGTGTATGTATACATATATATGTATTTTGTCATTTTGAGTGTTCGTTTATGGGTTGAGAAACATCTCCGACTTCTTAAGCTAAATCATATCAAGCATATAAGCTCAGTTTAATCATTTAAAAAAAAAAAAACACACTACCGTCCCGACAGGGTTGTTTTTCTAACCTCATGAAAGTTGACCTTTTTGGAGATGCGTGGTTTTCATAGGACGGCAACGTGGTGGAACAAACACTCGTTAACAAGCATCTTCGGGGGAAGCAGGCGATGAAATATTACAACCTACCCACATTAAAGATGTTGAAAAATGAAATATTTGATGATAATGACAGTAGACTGATTGTTTCTTGTTGTTGTTTCTTGTGTTTCAGATCATAGGGAATATAGTTTTCATACTGTACTTGCCGCTAATCTTGTCTTGGCTTATCTCACTGCATTTAATTTGGGATAATTATAATTAATATTTCACTGATGCTCTTTGTTGGACACCTTTTCCACTGAATATTAAATCATATCTTGATGATATGATTATGAGCACACAATCAGTGAGTGCGCGCCTGAAATCCCACAGGAGCTCATATTATTGTGGATGTTCCACTTATGTGTGCAGAAAAATAGGAAGGCTGGCTGGTTTACTGCCTGGTGTGCAGTACCTGTCAACTGTCATCCGCCTACTGTCAACCTGTATAGAAAGAGAGAGCCAGAGCATCACAATGAATCAGATGAAAAGAGTTGCTGCATGTTTCTGGATCACTTTGACACATTGACAAGTGGTGAGCTGAAATATTAAATCCCTTGTTCCTTCCTGCTGTTGGCAGCTGTGACTGCTGAATGCTTCTTTAAAGGTGTAGCTTCACAGGTTGCAGCCTCTGGCCTGCAGTTCTGGGGACATTTGCCCTCTTATTTCTCTCACATGGTCCATTCTTTGCTTGACTAAAATACACTTCACTTTCAAACTCAGCTCCTGTGCTCAGATATCAGTGGTTCCAGGTCGGTTTCATGCTATACACACATCAGTGACTTAGCAAAGTGGCATTAGCCTCGCCTGGTACAGTCTCGCACCATTAGCGTCTCGCACCATTAGCCCGCCAGTCTCGAGCCATTACCCTGCCAGTAGCTCAGCTGGGAGAGCTAGGTAACACGCCTGCTACAGCGACGGCTTATGCAACGTCAAACCTCTGCGCATATCAGTGCTGAAGTGCACAGAGAGCAGATTACAGCTTAGAGTCAACATGTGCTGCAGAGAACAGCCACAAGAGCAGTAAGAACTGATTAATTAACTTGACGATAACTCTGCACAATATGTAAGTCAGAGAGGTCGGCTTAAAAGACGAACGTCTGTCTGTACGTGTCATTAACCCAAAGGAACAGATCGGTCTTTAAATCACAGACGTTATGATTATGTAACGCAGCTCCTCAGTCAAAAAACCACAATCTGTAAGCAGCTTCACTTTGGGCTGACCAGACGTCCCAGACTGACGCAGCCTCTGGTGATTTCACACAGATTGCTCTCAATGGGACTAATGAAATGCATCAAATCAAATGCATTTTTAACTTTACTACTATTGGTTTGGCTGCTGCTCAAAGTGAGAGGGTGTTTATAGTGTTGTCAAGCATCACTGTCAGTCTCAGAGCAGTTTCAGTTTGACTTTTTAAACAGTGTTTTTGTGTTCACCAGTGCTTGAGCAACATATTGTACATTGCAAAAGCAGTGACAAGCCTTTTATCAGTTCTTGGTAATAATGAGTAATAATTCATATGGAATTTACAAGTATTTCATTATTTCTGCATCATTGCTACTGCACGGTCTTCTTGACTGGATTGGATTGTAGCTCATTTGTACATTGCTTTGGACAAAAGTGCCAGATAAATACATAATTATAATTCATAATGTTAATCAATTATTTTTATGTCAAGAATAATAATAATAAAGATAAATCACGTGCTATAGAGCGCATGTAAAACTTCCAGAAGTTCATGATGAAGAACGGTAGCTAATTGTGGCTGAGAAATCACCCACATACGCACTCCAGACAGGATTAAAATCACTGACGTAATGTTAAAATCACCCCATTTTCCCTACAGAAATAAACCCAGTCTCAATGGGGCTTTATGCAGCAACTTTACAAATGTTTATTTTTAATATGAATAATTTAGCGTAAACAGTCATAATTCATGAAACACTCAGTAATATTTCATCAAAATCTATCGCCATGGCATGACCAATGAAAGACAGACACTTAATGAACCAGTTGAGAGTTCAAATTTACAGGATCGTTTACTCCGTCTGGTTAATAAAAATGTTGCAATTTGACATTTTGTTATTAAGATTAAAAAGGAAAATGCTGCTTGAGTTTTTGTGAAGTCTGAGACATGCACATCATACAATGTTCATAAGATATAAAGTTAATGAAAGCCTATGCTTTAATGATCAGAAATCAATAAGCTTGAAAGTCTCAGATGTCTGAACAGCTGGAAAATATAAGTGATTACATAAGCTGCTGATTTCATCACAGCTTTCAAATTGCAATCTGCAGTTATTGGTCTCATGCCTGATTACATAAGCCAGTGTGTTAGTTAGCTGATTAATTTTGGGGCTAGTTGGGGACACTCTGTCCCACGTGCTGTCCCAAGGCAGGAAACAATAATGAGGAATTTGAGCGGTGAGACACTGAATACTGGCAAAGTGGTCCTTTACTGCCACATCTGGATATTAAACAGCAGAACATTTATGGTATTTATTTATTTTTCTTCACTTTTTTGTTTTTGTGTGAGAACAGCACGTAAACATGTTGCACACACCTAATTAGACAGGAAACTCACCGTTTACAGTAAATACATCTTGTTATTATTGTGTTTTTGTTTACACCTCTTCCTGTACTTGAGTGTGAGTGTACGGAGATGTAATCCACTTGGTGTCAGACGGCCTCTTTTTAGTGCTTAGAGGGTGTGCAAATGAAAACATCACACGTTGCCTAAATGCAGCACGTCTGAATGCTGGAGTGTGAAGAGCACTGTTTGCATGGCTGCAGAGAGAAGGGAAACACTCTGTCGGCTCTCACTCACACTCTTCTCCTCCTTGCCTCAGGTCTCTCTGCCCTTATTATCCGTCATTCAGCTCTACTCATGTCTGAAAATGGCCACCTTAACAAAACACACAGCGTGGGGCTACTGTGCTGTAGTGCAGCCACCAGCTGACTCCTGCAAATGCCGCCTCTGTTACAGCAGCGCCGGCCCTGCACAGCAGTGGGTGGGGCACAGCTTAAAAGGTCTGAGCCAGTGGGCCAATAAACCAGCAATTTGCCTTTCACTGCTGGGGATGTTTTTGTCTGCAGTGGTTTATAATACGCACCTTTAAGTAGAATTGCTGGAAGGGCTGCCACTAACCTTAGTTTAAAAATAAATGCTCCACGCATAAAATTAAGTCCTCAAATTGCTTGTTTTATCTGATTAACCATCCATCCACCTGTCCATTATCTCTATCCGTTTATCCTTAGAGGAAGAAAATGCATTCAACATGTTTGTTAGACCCCAAAGATAAACACAATGCGTTTTTGGTGATGGACACTGAATGCAAACAGGAATTTGGTTTGTTTTCAAGTAAACGTCACACGGAACCTTTAACTTTGAACAGATGAATTATCAGTTGTACCAGGTAATGTGTCTTGCTCAGTTAGTACGTTAGTGATGGCGACTAGTGGGAAGGAAGTTGTCTATTTTCTTGTGGCAGAGTCTGAAATGTAGTTTTTCCCAATTCTTGTACAGTTTGTTCCTCCATTTGCTTTGAGATGAGTTTGATTACTGAAGCTGCACTGTTACTCCGAAGCAAACCTTTGTTCTCTCCGGACCAACACACTTAAGTTTGGCTAGATGAAACAGGAAATACGACCCTAACAGCTGGATAAAACAACACAACACCTGAGGAAAACATGTTTAATAGTGTGATTATCTATTACCACTGTGTATGTGTTGATATCTAGTGTATATTTGTGCGTGGAGTGGATCTTCCTTTTGCTTAAGTAAACCTTCCACAACACTCATTAAAACCCAATTGCAGGCTGACAATGACAGAAGCCTTCTGCCTCAATAAACCCCACAAACATGGACAAGAGGAGGAGCTCGCGAGGAGGAAACGAGTGGGAAGAAATTTAGAAGATCGAGAAGATTTACTTGAGAGTTGCAGCGTAACTCTTTGGGTCAGACTGTTCCAGCACTAATAAAGTTAAAATATGGTGAAGAATTATGAGTGCAGCAAAAAGCGACATAAAATCTGTGGACATTGCAATGATTAAAGCCACAGGCCCATTTCAGCCCACACAGCCGGTATGTTACACACGGGACGCTTGGTTTTCAATCTTGTTTAGGTTAAAGAGTCAAAGAGCTAATGGAGAAATACTTCCTCTGTATAGTTGCCTCACAGTGTTTCCAGCCTAGTGTAACCAATGCATTTGTTATGGAAGGTAATTAAGGCTCGATCATCTCGAAGATAAACATAGATTCTATTTCACCACAGATAGAATCATTCATCTCGCTTATCAACATGCCCCGCATGCCAATTATGTCCAACTACTTTGTGAAATGTTAGTTAATGGGAGCAGGTCATGTGTGGATGAGAATTAATTTTATCCTTCTAGTAAGGGGACACCGTCTGATATTTTCAGAGGGGAAGGAAGTCTGCCTACAAAAGAAAGACTTGCAGAAAAAGTGCTAAATGTAAAGGTGGGTAAAAACGATGAGAACAAGTAGAAAGACTTACCAGAGAGAAATTGAGACATCAGGCCAAAGGCAGGCTGGGAATACGAGTGTGGGCATTGAGCTCCATCAAAGTCTTATCAAATTAAAAGTAATTTAGTGAATCGTCTTTTGGGGAAAAGAACAGAGAGCAGCCGCACCTGAAGTCGTGCTTTAAAAGAAGCATGGAAATTAGGAGGAGGAGTGGATAATAAAAAAAAAATGAGAGGAGAGAGTGGTCGGAGGAGAGGGAACATTTGTGGAGGGGTGGAAAGTAATGTGAAGTAAGAACTTGCACACGGAGGTCAAGCAAAGATGGAAAAATGGGAGAGTAGAAGGAAAACATCTACAACGTTGTCACTTCTCCTAGCATAGAAAAAGCATAGCATAGCATAGAAAAAGTAGAGCAAAGAAGGGAGTCTGGGAGCTAGAGGGCTTTCCGCCCGCGGGGAAGATGGAGGAGAAAAGGGGGAAGATGCATCATAGGAGAGAAGGGGAGGAGAATGTGGTTTGTAGTATGTTGTTTGTGTCAAAAGGCCAATCCCTGCCGGGCTGTGATGAACAAGAGGAGGAGCGGTAATCAGGGCACAATGGAGATGCGGCATAATTAGCTTAGCCTGCGAGATGAGTCTCACAAAGAGACCAATTGGCCTGTTAGTGGCCCTAAAGTCTGCACAAGCGCACACACACACACACACAGAAACACACACAGACTCACTGACAGTTACTGTAAAAAGTGCGTAGTGATGATAATGTGTATCACTACAGCGCGTGATCACCCTTATATCCATGTTCTCGTGTGAGTGACACTGTGGCTGCCAGTGTTGGTGTGTTCTCCAAGTTCTGCATGTGTGTTTACCCCCAGCCGGGCCGTATGGTATGTGTGTGTGTTTGTGTGTGGGCGACCTGTCCTTCTCTTTGCCAAGTGCATCTGCTCCATCTCTTCACATTTTTAGGAGCATTTGGTCCTTCAGAAAATGTTTTGCTCCTCTCTTTCTTCGCTTCTTCTCTGATGCAGAGTCAGACTTCATCTATGCGTAGCTTCATAGCTTGTGTCAGTCATTTGTGTTTAATCATGTTTTCATACAAAATCTGTAATCATAGATAGATCAAAACATTCATGACATTAATGAAGCGAGTGTATTTAATGAGGATTGGTCATCACCGATCCAGTGGATGGGATAGATACATACGTACCTTTTTTGTATATGGGTGTATTACACACAAATATTAAGATTTATATTCAGCAGGCCAGAAGCACATGAATAATCATGTTGCTCTGTAACTGTAACTCTGTAACTGATGTGGAAATAAACTACTGCATGCTAACAAGTTCGTCATATAAACTGACAACATATCAGTGTGTTCCAAACTTGTTTCTGCTGCCCCCAAGTGGCCAAAAAATCAGTTATCGCACAATTAAGCTTTCTTTCCTATTATGCTGCTTATGGACTTGTTCTGTATGAAGGTGTACAACGAAGAAGAACATGTTACTGGAAGTCAAAAGCAATATTACTTCGGTCATTTGGTAAATTTCATCATGTTGGAAGGATTCAGCTGAGTGATTTGGGCATCTGATTAGGATACCTTCTGGACGCGTCACTGTGAAGGTCTTCTGCTGCTTTTCCAATTTGGAGGAGACCTCAGGTCAGACCCAGAACCGTCTGAAGGAATTTCATACCCCATCTGGCCTGGGGATGCCTCAGGATCCCTGCTTAGAATATAGACAGAGGGGAAAGTGCTTAAACGAATGCCGGCTTTCAAATTAATTACTACTTCACTTTGTTCACTTTGTTAATAACCACGAACCCTTTTTTGCATTACTTTTCAAGTCAGTTGTTTTTAGCCAGAATCTTGTAACGTATTTCTGTTTTAGGAACATCCTTCATTCAGGTACAGTCAGTGCAACACACACGCACTCACAAACAGATAGCTGCCCCAGAAACGTCAGTCTGAGCCAGTGTCTGTGGCTGTAGCGTTACTGAAGAGAGGAGTTCTTTAGAAAGGTGGACTCTCGAGGAGTTTAGTCTTCCTGACATGTTTGCCTCTCCTGGGCCGACCGATTGTACTACTCACGCTAACCTAGTTCGATCTTTCAAGTTGAACTTCCCCTGTTTACCTAAAAGATTCGGTCCCTTTTGTTTGGATCACACTTTTTGGAAACTTTGTAAGTGGCTGGTACCAATTGGAGAGTTGACATTATTAATGGAATTTTGATTATTTTAAGTGCCGTGATACATGTCCCGATTACATCCAGGTACCTCGCCAGTCTGCACTCCTTCCCGCCAGATAAACGAGTCCACTAACCCAAATGAAAGGTGTTTCATCGTTTCCAACTCTCCACTAACAACAGCATCGTTTGTCCCTGCATTTCACGTCACAGACGCTTGCTTTGTCTTTAACGATTCCAGACACACAAGCACTGATCGCTGAATGAATGGAAGCTCATTTAGTGCAGACAGACTAATGATGGTGCTAGATCCTGCTCCCCACTGAGGTGAAGTGTAGAAGATGAATAGTCATAAAACCTGCGCTCTCAGCAGGCAAACACTCGGAGTGGCCTGTTGGGAGGTGTTTGAGAAGAGGAAGTGCACCACAGAGCCTAACCTGATTTAAGAACTTAATGACTGCGCGTGAACAGCGCCTCACTGCTGAGCTTAATTTCATAAAGCTCAAATTGGGTTCTGTCGTTGATGATTAATGTGCATAACAATGCCTCTGAGTGCATGGAGATTATGGATAACAGAGGTGTATTTAGTATTATCATGTATTCACTTCTTATTTACATGCCACTGCAATGGCTGTGTCTCTTGCTCTGCGTGGCATTTAATGAATCCAAAAATGAAATCAAGGTTCATTTTGTTGCCTGACTCACTAATAAATGAGAAGATTAAGTCTGGATTTAGGTTTAATTTAGTTATAATGAAAACAGACTGCGCGCTGTACGAGAGCCCATATGCATGCGTCATCTACTAAAACAACAAAACCTGTCTGAAAAATCTGTAATGTTTACAAAAAAATGTATTCCTTCCCTTTGCTCTCATTCTTCGTGTTCTTCAAGTTCGTCACTTCTTTCCTGCACCTTCTGCAGATTGCTTTCTTTGTCGTTCAGTCATCACAAATGTAACAGCAAAGACTGACCAGGGACAAAAGACTTGCTTTGCTGTCATAAATGCATCTGTCAACACACACACACACACACACACACACAGTGCAGGTGTGTCCTGTCGAGATTGCTGTCTGCCTCCAGCCCATCATGGTGTGTGTCTCTCTGTTTGAAAAGTATTTGCTCAGCAGGAGCAAACAAGAACAAGTGTTTGCATTCTCATACAGGTCACACCGAATGCTTCTCTGTTCACTGAACATTTCTGTCAAGACAGGAAATATAACCAAATTTTAAAGCTGCATTTTAGTGTCTTTAAGCTTATTGTTTGTTTTTTTGGCCCGTGACTTTATTGTTTTGGTTCACTCTCACCACTCCCTTCAGGGTTGTTTTCAGCAAAATGCTCTAAAACCCACTGTATGGAGTTAGCGACTAGCTGGTGATCACAGTGGGGTATTTAGCAGCTAAACATGCAGATATTTCCCTCAGGAGTTGTTGAAACCAAAACAGAGCTAAAAGGAGATTGAATATTGGACTTACATTTCTCAAATCCCAGACAAAACATCATAAAACCAATACATACAGTACAGCAGACTGCGCTTGACTGAGGCCCAGTCATAAATAGTGTTATTTAGCACTTCATGATAATCAAGTCATGCAATTGAATTTATCAGATCAGAGTTTTATGAATAATTTATAGACCTACAATACAGCATGCCAGGTGTGTGCGTATGAGACTCATGCCTACCGCTGCATTTGTGTGTGTAATTGCAGACATGTCAGGCTCTGGGGGTGGAGGTGGTGGAGGTGGTGGAGGAAGGACCCAAATGCAGGCAGCGTCACGGGAAACAGGGATTTTATTAAGGGAGAACTAAAAAGCACTTACAAAGTCCAAAACACCAACGTAAACACCGAGAGTCCGGGTGGGGCGAACACAGGAAAGATGACAGGGAGCACACTAACACAATGACACATTGACAATGAACCAACACGAGACAAAGGCACTGAACCAGACTAAGGAGACACAACAGTAACGAGGGAACACAGGACAAGTGAACTCTGGGAGCAGGTGAAACCAATCAACAATCAGGGACACGCAAGGGCAAAGGTCAGACAGGACACTGACTCAAACATGGGAGAAATGAAGCTGTAACCCACAAACCCAGAAGTACACAGGACACGTAACAGGAAACAAACACTCACACATACATAGATCATGAGATAACAGGCTGGTAAACAGTGTGTGTTTGCGAGCAGACGGCAGCCAGGGAGCTGACCTATTCCTTAGACTGGAGGTGGAGGCAGCTCGTGATGAATGTCACCACCGGGGAGGGACCACGGGAGAGATGGGGAGGGAGGAGAGGAGGAAGAGGGTGTAGCAGCTTTTTGTGCCATTTCAGTCCAAAAGCACACATTTCCTTTCCACTGAGAATGATGATGTTCACCATTGGTTGCGAGGAGTCACACACCAGCGTTTGCACCTGTGAAAGTGAGTCACAGCCTGCTGACTTGTTTACTGTAAAAAGGCTTTTGCTCATAACATTGTAGCTGCCATTGCTTTGCATTTTCTGTATGTGGAGTTGTACTTTGATTGCTGTGTGTTCTCTTTGATCCTGCTCTTACCCTACCCCCCCGCCCCCCTATATTTTCTTTTTTCTCTCTCCACCCAACCGGTCGAGGCAGATGAGCCTGGTTCTGCCTGAGGTTTCTGCCTGTTAAAAGGCAGTTTTTCCTTGCCACTGTCGCCTAGCGCTTGCTCATGGTGGAATTGTTGGGTCTGTACATATGGAGTTGGCTTGGACTTGCTCTATATTAACAAGTGCTATGAGATAACTCTGTTATGATATAGCGCTATATAAATAAAATTGAAAAATTGAAATTGAATTAAAGAGTGCCCACCCAGCAAACAAATGTCCCCAAGAACGTCCCCAGGACGTTACAGGGGCATTATTGAGTGACGTTCTAAGAACATCCCGAGAAAGTTACAAGGACATTGGGGAAAAGTCCTCTACATGTACTTATTATAAGCAGAACAATAAGGTTAAAAGTAAATTATATTTATTTAAGTTGACAAGATTAGATACTTTTGTAACATAAGGAAGCATGTTGTCTTTCTTCCAT
>JAVQJF010061439.1:0-11857 GCA_036023855.1 Gadopsis marmoratus
ATGCAATTTATCTAAATCACCTCAGTTCTGTCAAAACATCAACAAAGGTTGCTCCCATGTTCCCAGTCAGCATGTCCAGCTGGTTTCTGAAGAACATCGCAATGTGAGGGAGGATATAAGATTGAAAGCTGCATAGAAGAACCTGTGTCAACACTCAAGGCTGTGCACGCTGGAGTATACAGGGGGAGCTTTAAAAACAAATACAAACTCACCTGCCAGCCCAGTCTTCCAATGGTGGAATCCTGATCAGTAAGCAGATATTGTTCATCCCTCACAAGGAGACCCTGATGTCATTTTCCTGAGTTTATTCAGCTGGAATATGGCCACGCCACTTGTATTAATGGCAATGTTGATGGTCATGACTCCAACAAAGCTCAGAATTAATCCAGCTTTGGTCTGGAACAACCAGAAAAGGAATACAACATAAACATATTATATTTTCTGCCTGGCCCAAGGCAATATAGTGTTTTGTCAACACCGTATCAGAGTACCAATCTAATAATATTAACACCAGTTTGTAGAGATACTGAGGCATGTGTATATTGCATTTGCTGTTCAGTTTTCCTGAGCTCAGTACTGTATTATTTTTCAGGATGTTGTGTGTGCAAATAGATAATAATCATCAAATATAAGGATTAATATAAGCTGCTTATCTAAAAACCTGGATATGAGCCTTTATCCAAAACACTGTGTGCATGTCAACATGCTCACTTATAGGGTCTGTACCTTTTCTGAAAGGTCTTACCATGTCCGTGACTGGTTGCCACAGGAGAATGTGATGGTGTTGGATGGAGTGGCTACTGGCAGCATGAAAGACAGCGAGGTAGAGATGGTGCGCTGAAGCATGACATACAGTGGGTGTATCTTGATGGCGGTGGCCTGGATAAAAAACTTTTTAAAAAAAGGACAGACACACGTGCTAAACAGGCAAGTCTAAATCTTTCAGGATCCCATGGTGGGGGGATTTTTAAAATGTGCAATGAATAGTTTTTCAAATAATGCAACTGTTGTTAATGCTAACAACAGGGACAGAGTTATAAGACATGGCCCATAAGGTGATGTTAAACCAACAGCAACAGCAAACCAACAGCAACAAACTCTCTTTGACCTCAAGTAATAAAAAGATTTACTTTTACACAAATATGCTTTCATGGGTGATAACATATCATCAGCCTGAAAGACCAGGAAATGGATGTGGTTTGACGTTCCTATTGCAAATGATAAATAGCTAAAAGACAGATATGCTTTTATCTAAGTAAGTATATTTATGTGCATTATCTCCAGTCTAACGTTAGTCATCACACTCCTATCATCTGTTCAGTATGAGTCTAAGGCTGTGGGTATCTTAGCTTAGCATAACGGCTGGAAGCAGGGGGAAGCAGCTAGCCTGGCTAGCCTTCCAACACCACTAAATCTGACAATTAACCTGCTCATCTCATTTGTTTAATCTGTACACAAACAGAAATGTAAAAAAAAAAATAAATAGCACTATAGAGTACTGTGTATTGTCTCATGGATGGTGAGTGTTGCTGGAACATTTGGTGACCAGCAGACACAGTAGGGTGGCGATGGCAAAAGACAGTCCAGATGTCTTTATACAGGGGGGGGGGGGGACACACATCAGTTTATTGAAAGGGGTTGCCTTCAGAAGAAGGTGGACTTCATCAATAGCATTACCTCACTTCGGTGGGCCAATGCAAAGCTTCCTCCCAGAAGAAAACGGAGGTTCCAAAGCATCTTTTCATGGACGACGTCCCAACCAAGCGAAGGTGAAGGGGCTTCAGCAGGGGACCCTATAAGATCAAGGAAGAAAAAAGCTGAAATCCTAAAACTGTTTTTCAGCTATTGGTTAGGACAGTCACAAATAATGAAATGATACTATAAACCTAACCAAACTGCAGAAAAGCCCAGCTATTATTGTCTACAGATAAGATACCGTGACCATAAATGTGCTCTGTAAAGATAAGAGGACCGCCTAGACCTGCTCTATATGAAAAGTGCCCTGAGATAACCTTCGTTTTGATTTGGCACTAAATAAATAAAACTGAATTGAATAAAAGGAAAAACAGGGGATGAACTGGTCAGCGATGAAAATCATATTTAAAATGTGGTGTTGTAACTGCGTTCATACGTTTAAACTAATTCACATTTCCAAGGTGAGAAATGGACTTTGGCACCTAAAAGTCTGCATCACACCTTTTAGACTAAGAGTGTTAATCATTGTGTCACTCTTCTGTGTACAAAACACACTGCTTTTCCACTTTTTGAGGACCTTATTGCTTAGAGGCAGGAGCAGGACATGCTTCACTTAAGTTACCAAGGGAGAAAGAATATTCATTGATACAAAAGTAATTTATCTAAGGAAACAGGACAGCATGAACTAGCTTGACCTTGGTGCTATCAGGCTACAGCTCAGGGAGGAGTTGGGATAACGTTTATTAGAAAGCACTGAATCAGCGAGAGGAGTTGTCAAACGGCAGTAAACGTTATTGACTGTATCTTTGTGTGTTATAGTACACAGATAGAGAAGGCAGACATGGTTTTAAAACTGCACTCACTATCTTCTGTGACAGACTTGCAGCAACATGCCGCAAATATAAATATGTGTTGTAACAGTGAATGAACAGTTCCCACTGGGCTGTCCAGACGTGCACAGAAGATCATGTTCCTGCCATATTCCACTTAAAACTTGATGATTTATGTATTCTCCAACACAATTTTGTTAACAATGACAGCATAAACATGAAAATAGAGATATACTACTCAAAATGGGAAGCAATCTTAAGTGAGTTGTAAGACTAAAAAAGGCATGTAAACATGTTGATTGTGCACCTTTTGATGTAAAAGACATAAAAGGGCTCTCTTATAAATAAGATATTTATACTAATGCACCTGTCGCACACACCAAATTATCATAAACATGCCAGCTGACTCACCGTCCTCAGACTTCCAGCAGAGTCTGGAAACAATTGGACGGGATGGAGAAGAAGACTTTTGACATTTATATGGCTGTGCTATGTGTGACATGCCTGAATACAGTATCGGCATTATTAACATTACGAACAGAATCAAGTGACTATTTTAAGACTGAACAGGGTCGGGTCATCGCTTCAAACATCTGTAGCTACAGACACTCGGCACCATGGAGACCAAAGTTTAGTGATTGGTACACTCTTAATAGTAGACCCTTCCTTATTTTCTTCTCCTAGACTGGCCATTAACGCTTCACTTTTTCCACTGAGGAGTCATGAAAAGCTGTGTAACAGACATTTTTCTTACTCACGGTTTGTCTTGGTCGAAGAGCACGGTGGCCCCGCCGGGTATGAACCCAGGCTTGCTGGTAAACCACGAACCAGCAAAGCTCATCCTGCCCAACCTTTTGTACTCATCTTTCATTCCCTGTCAACATCTTTCTTCGTGCCACTTCCAAAAGACTTTTTCAAACTAGAATAACCCAAAGTGAAAATAAATGACTCTGTTTTTTATAATACGGATTCTTTTTCAGTAATAAAGAAAATATGAAAAAGAATGACTCCACTCCATGAAACGTAACCGAAGCCCAAAATCATAAACTGCAGCCACAACCAAGACAGGGCAAGCATTAGCAGCACATTGGGGAATGAGAAGCCAAACCAGCTTTCAAAGTTGATTATACCTCCGTTATTTGTGAAGCGTCTGTTGATGATAAAAAGAAAAGACAGAGATCAGGAAACGGCATGACCCGAGTGTACTCTTCCGTGAGATAAGGAAGTCTACATAAGTATTATTTTGTTTGTTATTTTTGTGGTCTGGGCCATCACAACACTTTCTCAAGCATTTCATTGCTGAATCTACCTGACGTGGCTTTAAAATGGAGTCCTATATGGTGATCCAGTAAATCACCTATGTGGAAGTGAAAACAGTAGTTATTACCTAAACTGTCCACTGTAAATGGCCATTAAATGTTGTGAGTTTGACCCATTGTGCATGCCGCAGTTCTGTGCAAATGCAGGTTTTCAATGAAAAGCAGTATTATGAATAGACATTTTGAGTGTGTTCATTTATTTTTACATCCAAATACTAATTGGGTGTGTAGAAGAAAATGTCTCATCTTATGCCAATATTGCATTTGTGTATCCTGATTAAGTGCCTGCCTTTCAGCATGACGATAAGCTCTGTGTTATACTATTAAACTATTTATAAACTATTTACACTAGACCCCTGTGGGTGAAATCGTTTGAACTAACCAAGGGAAAAATATCAGGAAAAGGAAAGCCCAGCCTAGTGAGGAGTCGCACCTTAAAATCTACATGGGAACTCAGAATGTTGCAGAATCTTAGCCACTCCCCCTTTCCGGTGTATTGCAATTTTACAATAGAAACTTGTATAAAAGTGAAGTGTATTCAGGAAAGCCCAGAATTCAATTCACCATTTGGCCTTGTGACACAGATTAGCCAAATCACCTTTTGGTCACCTCAGACAAACATGTGTATAAAATCCCTGCTCTTTGGATGCAGACCAGAGAAGTGCTGATACAACATGTGCATGCGTGCACTTCCCTCCTTGAAAAATGCTCACTATAACCATCTGTTTTCTTCTGAAGCTTGAGAAAATCTGGTTTTCTTCCATGTGGAACATGAGGGAAGTCTTCTTCAACAAAAGATTATTCCACTGGTTAAACTAGGGACTTGTTTAAAACTGCCGTTTCATCTGTGTCAGGTGTAAAGGATGAAAAATGCTGATTGTTACAGGCCTATCACAGGGCTGACACATTCCCACCATTTCACACCTATTGGCAGTCGATGCAGTGGTGGGAAGAATAACGCTACATCAGTGGTTGTCAAAGTGAGCAATACACATTGCACAATTTCATGAAGTGGCATATCTTAAGATGTTTAACCCCAAAATAAACCAAATAAAATCACAAGCCCTGAATGTGCCTGATATTTTTTCCTGAAGAAAATGCATGTGAATGCTGAAAAGCTGGACCGTAAAACTGGACAGCTGTGCAAGAAACTGCAGAAAATGCACAAATATAAAATGCAGAAATGTGAAATGAATTGCCAGAAATAAAAGCTGAAATCTAACACCTGGAAGAAGAAGCTGAGAGCTGAAATACAAATAAGCTGAAAGCTAAACTGTGATGTTGTAATTAATTGTTGAAGAAAGCACAATATGTTAAGTATAAATTGTTGAAAGGCTGACGCTAAACTGGATAGCTGACTTGAATAATATAGAAAATATCTGAAAATAAGCTTAAATGTCTTCAAAGAGTTGAACATTTTGATAATTTGAATGGTTTCTGTAGCTCAAAGTTTGAAGAAGTTATAAGAGGAGGAAGATGATTTGAAGGTTATTCATTCCCAAGGGCACTAAAAAGCTGCAAAAAGCTTAATATTGATTTGTTAAAGAAAGCACAATATTTAAAATATAAATTGTGGAAAAAAGAATAAAAAATGGAAATAAAATAGAAACATAATTGTCCTTAAATAGGTCAACATCGTTACATTTCTGCAGAAAGAGACAGAGAATAATTTCAATAATGTCCGACTGATATGGAATATTTGAGTAGTTGTAGTTTTGTAGGAACATGCACAGACCTGCACTCACAGCCTGGTTTCTCCATCAGCCTGCAGGACAGAAGGAGCAGAAGATAATATGGAGAAATCTGATCTCAGGCTTCAGTGTAAATGTTCTCTGCAGATGACGGAGCTGAACTCTCTGATCTTCACTGTCGATCAGCGCTGAAGATGGCTCAGTGGTAAAGTCTCCGGTTGGAGAGCCGGCAACGTGGGTTTGAATCCTGACAGAAGCAACAAGGTAGGAGCAGGGTTTGTGACTCAGTCACAGGTTAGAATCAAGCAAACGGTGGTATAATGTTCAGAGGTTCAGAGGTACTTCACTCAGGTGTGTGAAGAAGGACAAGGTCAAACAACAAGGTTAAATACAAAACAACAAGGTCAAAAACTAAAAACATCACAAACACAATATACTAAAAACAACAAACATCAAAATTTTGATGCTAATTTTTTTTCCACAATTAATTAAAATATCAGTTCCTGTAACATTGTGAATTTCAGTATGAAGGACTTGAAAAGTTGCAAAAAACATAGGGAAGAATAAGAATAAGAAGTAGCTGAATGCTGCTGAATCAACATTCACACCAATTAGTTAACAGGAATAAAAGGGCACATAAATAAGTCATGTGGGCGTAACTGAAAAACAATGTTGCGATTCTTTTTATGAAAAGCCTCACACAGAGGCTGAAATGCAGATAAACCAGATCATCCTCCTACTCTGTGTGCCTGTGTGCGTGTGTGTGTGTGTGTGAAGTGAAATGGTTTCGCAGTAGAAAGTGATGATTGATGTTTTACTGTTTGAGGCAACACTGAGTTTGTGTGTAGTCATGGTCAAAGTCTCTGACAGTCACTGCACAGTGATAAACACTTTCAGCGTAAAGAACATAATCCTCTTAGAGACTCAGAAAAGGAAAAGAAATCAGAAAACAAAGATTTTAGAGGGCTCACCAATACAGTGTTACAAAATGCTTTTAAAGATAATATCACTTGTAATAAGAAAAGTGTGTTTACTTGGGTGGGATTATGTGATCACACCATGTTCATGTGAGACATGAATGCTGCTTAGGGATTGGACAAAGTGGGTATTTTGGGTATGGGTCCGAGGATCAGAGAGTTTGATATAAATAAGGAACAAGAAGTTAATTCTGAATGAATCGGTACACAGAGACATACCACCCGAACATTTGTGTCTGCACAAACCTTTCTGATTTTTAGACTCAGCATTTGTCATTTTGTGGCCTTGGAGTATTGGCCCTATTTGCTTTTAGAGTGGGTTTTATATTGGGTTTTGAAGTATTTTATTTCCACTTTCCTGACAGCCAAAGTGATCAAAGTCCAAGAAGGGAATGTTCTGTAATGACATAATCACTAATGGCCAGGTTTACAGAGTTTATGCTGTTTTCCCCTAAGTTCCCTTTCTGCTACCGATTACTGGTCAGAGGGATGCTGAAATAGCATCAAACCTCATGCAAAGTCAAACACTGTTGACTTCAAGAATCTTTCTATCATCAGTTACAGAAATGATGGAATTGAGAAATTACCTAAAAGTCTACATTATACCTGTGAAGCTGATGCAGGTATAGTTTCTGTTTTCCAGCCCTGCCCCTGAAGGTATCACCGTATACAGGCTTTCATCTTGTTAACTCTCACTATAGAGCAAGCTGGACAAACATTTTAAAGTGGCCAGATAAAATGGGCTGTTGACAATTTAGAAAGTTTATCATAATCAATTAGAGCAATGATGACAATGATATTGATGATAATATTGTATTTTGGTTGCAAGGCTATAAAAGAGCAAAATCAAGCTTTTAAAATGCTGAGAAAGAATTTAAATCAAGAAAAGGTTATTGATTATCAAAGAAATAGAGCTAAGGTTAGGAAGGTTATGGGGAAAAGTCAATCCAATCTGTGTCAGTGGTGTAATGCTCTGAAAGATGTAGAACACACTATCATGCGCTGTAGCAAATATAATTCAGTACATGATAACACACTACATGATGCAGTACAGGAACAAAGTTTAAAATCCTTACTGAGCAGAGGACAGGACTTAAGGGAAACCAGAAGGGGGGTTGATATGATACAGGCAGAATTAGGAAATAGGGTGTATTTTTTTTAGACCAGTCAGTAGTTGATATAACGCCATTAATCTGCACACTCCCATACAGTAGGTGGCGGTATGCACCTTTAAAGTTGGTTTACGATCCGCCAGTAAACACAAAGAAGAAGAAGTTACCTTTACGCTTTACGTCACTTAGAAACAGTAGCAGCGTAAATAAACGTTAGCATGATTAGCTAGTTAGTTAAACAATTAACAGCATTACAGAAAGGAGTACGGAGCAAGTTAATGTTTTGCGTGTGCGCGGATATTCTGGATACGAAGTGAGTAGCGTCAACACAGTTACCTCGGTCCGACATGGACGAGTCGGACACCGCAGCCATCCTCCCCGGCGACGTGCTCAACGCCACATCAACCCACGAAGAATTGCCGACCGGCGGACACAAAGACGAGGCTGCTGTACCGACCGCCCGGTCCATACGGCCACCGTTTACATGCTCGCTGCCGGTCTCTGTGGAGCCAGTGTTGTTCCTCTCCATGTTTTCTCTGGCCCTGCAGGCGCCTCTGTGCACACAGTACCTGTGGGACCGCATCAGCGAGGACCTCGGCTACAACGGCTCCAAGAGGTCGGACTGCGGCAACAGCTCCGTGCCCCGCGACCCTCTGCAGAAGGTAGCCGAAGTCTTCCAACGCGTACTCGTACTTAAAATGCCCCCCGTGCAACCAGGCTGCTGCTGTAGGCCAAGTCCTTTTACCCTAAGTGCTTTGCTCAAAGTTACCGCCATAATAATAGCAGCTGTCGGTCATTTGAAAGACTCTTGTTTGTTAGCGAGCTAGATGATAACAGGCGGATCATGTCGTCGCTTCCAGCGGCCACAGCTGATGGTGTCAGCTGTGCTAGTTGGATACAGACCCGTTGTGGATCATTAACTATCAGGGGGAAAGTTTCTTAATTTACAGGGGCTTCAGACAAAGCAATGTGAACACCTCGTGATTGGCCTCAAGACCGAAGTGAAGGAATCACAATTACAAACACTAAGTGTTATAGTGTTTATTGACTAATTAACAAAGACCGTGTCAAAATCGTGTGTGTGCCTGAAATGCAGGCGCATAGACGCTTTCTGAGCAGTCGGAGGAAAAGGCTTTATAAGCGTCATAGCATTTAACCTAGTTTCCACAGACAGGAACAGTAGTCACAAGTTGAAACTAGGCAACAGGGATGTCGTGAACATGCAGATAGGTCAGCAGTTTTTAGTCCTGTTCATTTATTAGTCCTGATCCAGAACCATGACAATCTGTTCTAAAAAAAAAAAAAAAAGTTACACATAGGATGCAAGGTAAATGTGATTATGGGTAGGATAGGGACCAAGCAGTAGCAACTTGAATCTCCTCAGCTGTCCTATGTGCCATCAGTGTCCCTGAGCATAATAACAGCTGCACCCTGTTCGCTGATGTGTGGTTAACCAGGTAACCTTTTTTGCAGGAGGTGGAAACCTTGACAGCCCACTGGAACCTGTACATCAGTCTTGGAGGTTTTTCTGTAGGTCTGTTGGTGGTGCCTCTCTTGGGCTCGTGGAGTGATCTCGCTGGTCGCAGACCTGTCCTTATCCTCCCCAACCTGGGCCTGGCTCTTCAAGCAGTGGTTTACCTAGTGGTGATGTACCTGAAGCTCCCTGTGGTCTACTTTCTGGTGGGCAGGCTGCTTAGTGGCCTTTTAGGTGATTTCAACGCCATCCTGGCAGGCTGCTTTTCATATGTGGCTGATACCAGTGACCGAAAGTCCCGCACCTTCAGAGTTGCAGTGTTGGAGGCTTGTCTGGGCTTTTCAGGCATGCTAGCCAGCATCATCGGAGGGCAGTGGCGGCGGGCGCAAGGGTAAGAAATGTATGTTGTTGCACAATCTCGGTGCAATTTGCTCTCTGAATAGGTAATCATTACCGTTATATTTTTATGCCTTTATTTAGGTACATCAACCCATTCTGGCTGGTCCTGGCCACTAACTTGACTGCGGCTCTGTACGCTTACCTGTTTGTCAGTGAGTCTGTCCCTCCAGACCCTAGTGCCAAGCTCCTCACCACTCGCCACCATAAAGCTGTCTGGCACCTCTTCTCAACAGGAGGCAGTACCAGTGAGGCGGGTAGAAGATTTCATAGATGCAAGCTGTGGCTTTACACGCTGTGTTTCTTTCTGGTGGTGGCTGTACACTTCGGCAGCAGGGAGCTGTATGTGTTGTATGAGCTGAGCTCACCGCTGTGCTGGGGGCCGGCCCTCATTGGCTATGGATCAGCAGCTCAGCACCTGGCCTACCTTACCAGTCTGCTAGGGCTGAAGATCATGCAGTGCTGCCTGGATGACTCCTGGGTGGCTCTCGTGGGCCTGGCCTCCAACATCGCTGGGCTGGTGGTCTTCTCTGTGGCTGACACCACCCAGCTCATGATAACAGGTGAGAATCTGGAGGGAGTTAGTGACCTCCTGATGTTTTGTTAACTTAGATTTTTTTTAAATGATTGAAATAGGTTTTTTATTAATGAACAAAATTATAATACGAGTGCGATGACTTCAGTGTGATTTTATTAATTTATTTTATCTAAGCATTATTTAACATATTCTGACCTTAGAAAGCATGATGACATGTGACCAACTAAAATCCTTTCCTGGGATTATCCCATGCAATGAAATTGGAGAGAATATCCATTAAATATCAGTTTTTACACTCACTATAAAATGCCCTTTTTACTCCCATTATCCTCCGTTTTATTTGTGCTTTCCCAGCTCTACCGAAAGGTCGCAGTGTAGTGAGGCTTTCAGAGATTGTAAGGTAGTTGCGCATAATGTATGGACCAGACCATCATATGACAGACCGAGGACAAATATTAAAACAGATATTAGCACAGCAATATTACAGTATAACTCTGGTATGCAAACATTTGGCCTGCCTGAGCTCTGTATTGTGCATCAAAGTTAATATGCATTAATTTGTCTGTCACCAGGTTATGGTCTGTGTTTCCTCTTCATGGCCACCACACCTGTGCTCAGGTCAAAGCTGTCCAAGTTGGTTGACCCATCAGAACAAGGTCAGTCATTGACCATGTACAAATACTACATGTATTTAAAAAGCAAAGTGTGCAGTGATGTCGAGATGTGAGAATTGTATTGAGAAGAAGTATATTGTTTTCTTGCTCCTTACATAATCTGTACCAAATGGTCAGGACACATCTGGGAATGAGTTCTAACTGTGTGTCAGCTGTCTAGTGTTTAAGGGAGTCAGTGAATTCTAATCATGATTAAGTCTGTATTATAATGCTACAGTCCAGTGTGAAGCACATGTCCCTTTGTCACGAGGGACAGCTTGTGTCCTGCAGGTTGTATACATAATTGTGTGTTTGTATTTTCTCCCAGGTGCTCTGTTTGCCTCGGTTGCCTGTGTGGAGAGCCTGTGTTTTCTGGTGGGCAGTGGCGTCTTCAACTCCCTTTACCCAGCCACGCTGCACTTCATGAAGGGCTTCCCCTTCCTTTTTGCTGCCATCATCCTCTTCATCCCCGCTGGGATAATTGGGTGAGTTTGCTCTTACCTCATTGGCCTAATTGACTTAGTCTTTTTGTTGTTTTCTTATTAGTGAATTCTATTTACAAAAAAAACAGACATTTTCAACAATGACATTCCAACATCACCTTTTAAAATGAGCAGCAATAAAATATGCCATTTTCATGTGTCTCTCCAGAACCCTACAGTGTTTAGACCAGAGGAGAGACCACAGGGACTCCACGGCTTCCTGACCTGAAGAGAGGCAGAGAGCAGGACCCCATCAAAGAGTTGAAGTTCTTCCTGGTGGGCAGCTCTGACCTAGAGACATCCGTCATGTCCATCTGTGATGCTCGAAGAGACTTTTGATCTTGACAGTGACGGGACAGCTCACTGTTAGCCAGCTCAGTGATGGGATTCTTCCAACTAGTCACACTAGTCACACCAAAGTAATCAAGACCAAAGGAGGAAGAATCAATCTCCCGACTGACTTTACAGCAAAACCTTCCTTCATACACTATATGGACAAAAGTATTGGGCTCCTCTTAATCATTGAATTCAGGTGTTTCATTCAGTCCCATCACCATAGGTGCATAAAATCATAAGTGGTATTATTGCAAAGTGGAAACATTTAGGAACCACAGCAACTCAGCCACAAAGTGGCAGACCATGTAGAGTTACAGAGCGGGGTCATCGAGCACAATGCCAAGCGGCGGATGG
>JAVQJF010061449.1:0-38022 GCA_036023855.1 Gadopsis marmoratus
GTCTTTGTCTTTTTTTTTTTTTTTCATTATTTTTTTTTAGTTTTTTTTTCTGTTGTGGTTCTTTTTTTTCATGCACCCCCCCCCCCCCCCCCCCCCGCCCCGCTATGCAAAAATCTAGACAGTATATATATGGACAAATGTCCCCTGACAGCTTTGTATTAAACAGAAATAAAAAGTATGGCTGCTTGCTGTATTTTATTTTGTGTATGCAAGTTAAAGTTATATATTCAGTTCACAAGATGTTACATGTGTAATAATGGTTCTATGCATACTGTGTGACTGTTGGTATATATCTTGATTGGGTGGGTCCTTGCAGATCGGAGTGACCTATTGCCTTGTTCTTCTGGGGTGTGGAGTAGAAAATTAGATGTCACAGGTTTTTCACAAGTTTACATATTTATTTGTTCTAGTTGACAGAATTACTTAAATTTCTCTGGAAAGAATCAATTCAAGAATCAACTAATAGTATTATAATGTAAGTACATATAATTTAGTAACTCAAAAAAGTGGTTCTAGTGTTAGACTTCAACCCATTTCGGAAAATATAACAGATTTTTTTTTTTGCTTTTTGGTTTTTATGACTTCTCTCCTTTTTACCCTCTCACTTTTGCATGCAGCATTTGTATTAGAGTCAGATGATTCAAAGATGCCTCAATCAAAGCTATAGCTGTTAAGATTTCCAACATAATACTATCTTCTATAGATGGCAAACTAGTTGGGACTCTAAAGTCACAGGTAGCTGACCTTGAACTGACCCTACTACTTTGTTCAGTATTATTATTATTCACTCTTCACAATTTACCGTAATTATTATTCTTCACTTATAATGCTCTCAAGACACAAGATCAGGTGATGCCCAGTTTCTTTGGTTCTGATTGCTACAAAACAAGTTGAGGAAACAAAAATAAATTTTAAATCATTAATAGTCGCTGGTTTTGTTTTTGATTTCAGTGAACAGGAACCATATTTCAACCCTTAATGTATGTAATATAATTTATAATTTATAATTTTAATTTATTTATTTCCACTCTTCAGCGGCCAAGCCAAGTCTACAGTAGGGTCAGCACTTACCCCATACCTTTCAAACCTTTCAACACATGGATTTATGGTCAACACAAAAAGTAACGAAGTCCAACTAGATACGTATGGCATAGATCTTTTTTTAGTAGGCGCATGCAAGCTCCTCAGGACTAAGAAATTATGCCCAAGTTTGAAATCCAACTTGACAGAATGTTTCAAAATATTTTTTCTTATGCAGCATAACTTAGATGTTATTTAGCCTTTTATGTAGATCAGTAAATCAGAGTGTTACTTTCATAACTGAAGTCATTCACTGAGCCTTTTGATCTGATGCTCAAACAGGAATAATTTGTTATTCATTTCTCTGCATGGGTTGCTAGCCATTCTCATCACTGTATGTGTACACAGAGCACTCAATACTCATCAGTACACACAGTGACAACTTAGGGGCCAGATCAGTGCATGTGCAATATCCACCCTCCACCAAAGTGAATTAATTGTCTAATGGCTTTAAATTGATTAGGCATGTCTCGGGTTTGAGTTGCAAATCTCCCTCTAATCCAGGTATTTCCCTCTCAGGATAAGCAAGGGATTGCTTTAATTAGCAACATGGCCATGTGTGTTGGGTACAGTAACATGGCAGCGAACACCTGAAGCTGAAGTTACAGTGTGTTTGGGTGATAAGGGCTTCTGCATTTAGCCACTTGCTCAAACACACTCAGATAATGCCACAGTAGAAAATGCTAAGCTGGCAGAAAATAACAAAAATCAGTTTGCCCAGGAGGGGCTATAAGCAGTGAACAATTCTAGTGTTACAGCTTTGGCATTTTGACTTTGGGGGTTCCTTGTTCTAATACATATTTGTTGAAAAGTAGCTTGTAATTGTAGATTCACAAGCACAAAGCTTCATAAAGTTATGAATTCCTGTGCATGTTGTTTGCTTTGTTTTTCACCCACATTTGGAAGCAATTCCTGGAAGTAATTTTGGGCACTGATCAGTAGGTGATACTAAATGTAACTTGCAGGTCAATTCAGGGGTTACTGGTAGTGATGTTGATTGTGACTAGTTAAGGTGATATGTTGTCACATCCCAAAAAGGACAACTACAACAAACACAGCAACAGTCGCAACAATTTTACCACTGCATCTATAATGACAACATAAGCCAATACTGTAAAAAGGAAGAATGGAGAATGTTAGTTGGAAAAATCAAGATGATCCGTGCCTGATTAGAAAGAAGAGGAAATTTTGCGGGAGTCAACGGTTACAAACCAGGTGAACCACTATCACTTCTCCCAGCGACTGGCAAAAAGGAATACAGCACACAGCCAAACAGTACAGGGAACAAGTGAAAAATGAAACAAGACCATAGGAAAACAAAGGATAAAAATACGCGCAAAGGGGATAACTGACTAGACTAGACCTGCTCTGAGATCACTTTTTTATAATATGGAACTATATAAATAAAACTGAACTGAACTGAATTAAGTGGCAGTGTTATATGAAAATCTGCCCTGAGGTATGACCGATGGTGGAAATGGAAAATAAACCTACCAATTAGTTTAAACACCAATTTAAGCTGATATTAATATTGTAAGGACAACAAATATACACAACCAATACTAAAAACATATTCCACATTGCATAAGAGCAATGTATCTGTCATTGTATTGTGTTTTACTATGAATGTTTCTGTATTTGTTCCACCTTTTTGGGAATGTCCATCTCCCAGTGAACTTCACATCTTGTCACCAAATCCACCTAGTCACAACTCCACTGCTGGACAGGCAGGCAATGACAGGTTCTGAAGTGACAGGAAAAGTTAGAAACAAGCAGGCATGGGAAATGAACAGAAAAGTTTTCTCTGTGTTCAGATGACAATTGTTCCGCTGCAGACAAGCTCAACTCAGCATGTCCATATATACTCTTAAAAAGTGTAGGTTTCAAATTGTTTTGAACCGTGTGACTACTGTACACAATAATGGACACAGTTAGTAAAGAGCTATTTCAAACTGTACAGAATGTCCAATCAACAATGAAACAACCTATTCTTGAAATAAATGCACCAATTCAACCACCACCTTGTGAATTGTAAACAACTTTTGCACTTAATTGTGTATTCCATGTAATATCACGATGGGAAATTGCCAGTGCAATCATACACAAACAACTCATTGAGAAAACCCTTGCCCTGAGCAAAAACACAGCAGTTGGTCTCCAATATGTGAATGACAAATGAATATCACTCAGTGGGTCAGATGGTGTAGACACACTCTATGCTCTGTGCTAATCAGGCCAACCTACAGACCTCACATAACATCAGGACATCCTCCAGGGGGGAAATTAATACTTTCCACTTTGCTAAACGAGTATACTTTCCTCCCTGGGCAAGCACATTGTTTGTTACATGGGCAATTTCTTTATGTAAATTGTACTACAATGGGTTACATACCAATTAGAAATAAAACATTCCATTTCATACTGATTCTGAATAGAAAATTAGGCGGTTTTGCACATTTTATCAGCGGTAAGCTACACTAAAGGCAGAAAGAAGCTCAATATATAACATTATTTATACATTAAAGGAAAAGAGGTAAAATTAAGTGCAACTTAGCTACCTTGAAACTTGTGTCAAAGAACCACATCAGTTTTGATCCCAACTATTATTTCTTGTCTGACTAAACTTGAAATCTACACCAATGTACTTCAAAAGTCACCTAGGGCCAACTACCTAAAGAAGCTTCTGCATGTTAGTATATCGAGATTGTATTTCTGAGTTAAAATCAAAAGCTGAGGTTGTTTATATTAATGTTTGACTTTCATGCCCCTTGTCTTGTTCACTGCACAAGTATAGGGCTATTAGCAGCACAAAACACATAACGGTATGGACATCTGGAGTAGCATATCATAACTACAAATGGTGTTACAAAGGTTGGTTAGTTTTTGTTGCGTGTCAATTCTTAGCATTTCTCAGCTATGGTAGAGATCTGGCAACATTACTTTGATATGTGAGTTCAAAAGACTATAACATCTAACTGTTATAGAAAGGCTGAATTGTAACATGTTAAATGTGGAATTGTTTAATTTTTAAATGTCTCAAATTGTCTCGAAACCACTCACAGACAATCTGCAGACAAAGAGGGATGACAAACAGCAAAGACAACACAATCAAGTACTGTAGGAGTCCTGTCATTTACCATTCAATCTGACATTTGTGCTGTGATTGCATACTTAGTCACTCGTTTAGCTAGTACCCTTGTAAGTTTTTTTTCCCTTTTATTTCTGCTGTGGATAAACACTTCCAGTGACATTAGAGATGGCTCCAGAGCCTTAAAGAAGTGTCTGTTGAAAAACAACTAAAATCTATTTCTCTGTAATGTAGCTAAAAGCATTGTATGTTCTGACAGAAATAACCCAGCAACTGAGCTGTTATACCATGATGCTACAGATGTGTGCTACTGTAAAATCAGGGTATCTAAGCTACTGACCCAACACAGGAGAATGTGGGTTGGATATTGGGACTAACATGACTCTGGGTAATGGTCGACTTTGAAAAAGCACCAAGTCAAGATCAGGGTTAAGAGCAGGCTGACGCTCCGGCCATGATTCTGGGGTCAAAGTTCAAAGTTCCTAATCTATTGTATATTGCAACAAGTCTCATCAAACATATACATGATTCCGATGATCATGTACTGTACATTCTTGTTTTTTTTTTTATATTTTAGATCCTATCCAGCAGCTGTAGAGGTCATGCTGTGTTGCAAAATACAGAGAGGTGTAATTTAGCCTAGACTCACTTGATATAAATGGGGTGGACAAATTAATAGACACACCTGTCAGAATGAAACAACTGCAACTTCCAAAATGACCTTACTGTTGAATCAAAGTCTCTCTAAAATAATTTAAACAAAAACTGAATATTTTAACCTCCATGAAGGTAAGATTTATTACAGTTTTAGCTAGGCATACCCAATAAACTGGCAACTGAGTGTATATTGGAATGGAGCTTATAGTGGCTGACATGATGACCTTTGTTTGGTTGTCATTTCTTGCATTTCTTGTCTAATTTGACTTATCTTCATAAGGTGGAGAACCAGAAAATATGCGAGGAAATCACCTTGGATATTTTCTAAGTGTCCACAAACGTCGTCTTGTTTTAACTTAATGGAGCAATTGCAGATTCTGTAGCGTGATGTGTATAGCTGATTTTGGTTTGCTTTGACTGAAAGTTTTGTAACCTTGGTCTGACTTGCGTTGCTTTGGGTTGACTTCCATATTTACTGTTGTGTGAGAGAATTTACACTCCTTATTAGCTGTGAACTTGTTTAATGTACCTCCAATCGAGGCCATACCATTGAGGAAAATGACATCATGTCCTGGGTAATTCTTCTGGGAATTTGGAGGTTTTATCTTCCGGGGGGGGTTAACATTCCACACTTAAAAACTTCACATGGTAGGTATTATGTAAGCTGATGAAAAATGTACTACTTATACGACAATAAATAAATAAAGGATTCTGTGTTTCTCCACCAGTTTATTCCCAGCAGTGAGAATTAAGTAGTTTTTAATTTAAACTATTCATTAATTAAATATTTTATTTAACGAGCTAGTTAAAAAATTCAAATATGACCAATTTAAATATTAAGACTTTTTCTTTATAGAAATTATTTCCAATCTGTATATAAAATATTTCCATCCAGATTCACAGGACCAGATCATATTTAGCTAATTTTAACTGGTCAGTCGGGTGTTTGGAGATAGACTGAAAACCAAAATCTATTTATGCAGGCATCACTTGCACAGACAATCTGCATTGGAAGATTCTTTTTTAGTTATTTTATTTCCATTTTGGCTTATATCTGCAACCATTGTTTTTTTTGTCTTTCTGTTGATTGTGTTTGACTTTCTTTTGGTGGCACTCTTTACTTTCTTTTGGCCATCACTGATCCTACGTTCTTTTCTTCTTCTGTTTATTCAACACAAAATAAAGGTGAAACATTTGTGATTTTTCTTTTCTGCTGGTTTCTCCATCTGGCTATAGTTTGAATCCCTTTTGACTTATATTTCTAAGAGGAAATTGGGTATTATTTGTAGGAAAATGCCGCTGAACATGACCTAAATAGTAAAAGAAATGGTTAAACCTCCCCTTTAGTCTTTGAGGGAAGGAAAAGGAAGTGTAAAGAGTAGTGAGGTGGCAAACAAACAGTTCGTCAGCAGAGGTCCGCTTATCAGGCTGCTACATGACTGTGTATCACCCACTCGCTGTGTATTGAGCCAGGGAAATGTGGCTCAGCGATCAACCAACCCACTCCATTGATTAACAGCATTTTCTCATTCCTAGCCAAGAAATTGGCTTCCACCAACATGTGTTGTTTGTTTGAGGAGAAGCAAGGACCGGTGCCATGTGTTTGTGTGCTTACGCACTCGCGTTTGCTCCGAGGAGAGGGTACACTTCCAGCTGTGCCACTCTGCATTTAAAGCTAGAAGCCAAATGATTCTCATATGGAGAGCAGCTCTAAAAGAAAAACCTTCTCAGTTTGAACGCAAGTATCTCAATGTTTGCCTGCTGGGCCTGATCTTCCTATTGGCTCGATATTTTGGCCCCTGTTGTACCCTAAAGTAAACCATTTTGTTCACCCCCTACCCCTCCTTCCTCTTAGCATTTATCCCCCCCTTCACCCCTCTAATCACACACACATACAGTACACTTATTTTGGATCCCAGTGGGTGTGTGGGCTATTCAAACGTCCTGACTCAGAGATTTAAAATGTCGTTTTAAACCCATTCAATGCTGTTAAGGCGTGTTTTATTTTTTCCAGCATTTGACTACAAGGTCAGTTTGCACCAACAGCTGATGAGCGATCAATAGGAGATTTGAATTTAAAGAGCCGTGGCCCCGGGGACAGTCAGTCGCCAGTGTATGGTGTTACCACAGAGGGGGCTAAGCCCAGAGGCTCAACAGAGACCTATATCCTTCCACAGACCCTGCACCCCCACCTTCCTCCCCAAGCTTGGTTAACTCTCAAGACCATGATTAATTCATGGTGGATTACAGTCTGGAGGCAGGGGAGAAAACCGGGATTGCATACGGTCCTAACTGCACATGCAGGGTTTGGGAGATAAAGGTTCCCCCGGATTCATGCCACAATCCCACCGCCCGACTTGTCTCCCTACAAGTATGAATAAATTCTTCATCCTTCCTGCAAAAGATCACGCCTCACTGTTTGGGTTTCTTGATTATTATTACAACTATGTTGATCTAAGAGACGTCCCTCCCAGCCGTCAGACCGCACTGCGAGAACAGTAAGCTGCGGAGAATAATAATGTAGGAGTGGGCTAATAAAAGCAATAAAATGCATAACAAGCAGGAGAGACACTGTCACGGCAATGTCATCATTGTCCTTCACAGTTGCGCAGCTAACTGCTTATGATTAGTCGACAACCTCGAGTAACAGAATGGAAGAATCTGAGGCTGGAGCCAAAGTGGTTGGGGAAAGAAGTGGCATCAGCATAAGTTGTGAATTCGTTCCCCCTGCGTCGGCTGCAGCAAGCCAGACCATTAAATGCCTCCGCAGATGGGAGAAAGTCTTATCAGCAGAAAAGTTTTGTTGTTGTTCAACCCTGGGTTCTATTTGTCTGTGGATTGTTCTTCAAGCCATCAGGATCTGGTGCAATGCTGCGGCATGCAAAGAGAAGAGAAACCCACTTTGTTGACAGTTCAGATTAGCATCACAAAACTCAAAACTGCAAAGCATGACTCATGTTTCACAAATGAACCTGTTTCTACAACTCTGCTAAAAGTTCTCTTTCTGACACCTTCCCTGTTTTTTCTTTGTGCCATTTCATCACTTGCCATTCCACCAACTGCCATTCCAGTTTCACTCAATGTTTTTGAATAACATTAATCAGAATTAACAAATGTTTACCTGTCACCGTGTCTGCAAAGGCCAATTATTTCACAAGCCAACTAAATGGAAAATTAGACATGTAGACAAAAAGCATTCATTATGAAATGAGTGACACTGGTCTGATAAGTACCTTACAGAGAGCCTTGTGATATATGGCAGAACTAACACTGCGTGATACATAATACACTGTAATGTAAGAGTATACTGTCTGCTCCAAAGAAAATATGTTAAAAGTTCATAAGTATATTTTCTAGTTTTATTAGAAACACATTTTTCTCAACATGTTGTATTTATACAGTGAATGGTCTAATATGCACTGGAGGTCACATAAGCTTAGGTTTATTGGAACAATAAAAGACATACCATGAGGGCTTGATATTGAAAGAGATGTAGCAGCTACTAGCTGCATATTTGACCATCAATTATTAATAGTTTGGATTTTACTCCTTCGAAGACACAAAAATAAAACCTGTCTAAGTATGTTATATTAACAATTTTATGAATGTATCGTCAGCAGACTAAAAAATTAAGAAGTCAATTACTCCTTTTAACACTTACATTTTGTCTCAACACGTTCTGCAGATAATGGTGCAAAGCACTTTAACAGTATTTGTGCTATTTTTTTTATTTGGCAAATGTCTACTTTACTTATGTTTTTATTCTTTTTTTTAACCTTTTATTTTGTAAACAACATCTTGTACAAACTAGCACAGTGAACCACAACCCCAGCAAATGTGTTTTTATCTCCATACAATATAAATGAAATCAATACAAAAGTTTGGTTGGTTGCTTGGAATATTTTTATATGGATCGAGAGGTTCTAAAACATGGTTTTCGAGACTTCTGGACTCCTGAATTAAATAGATTACGTAAACAATTGACTGTTCTAAGTCCCATTTAGAACCCCGGTAGAAGATTTTTAGAAGGTAGACTTCATTTCAACAATTCAAGTTCACTTGCATGTTAAATAAAGGGTTTGCAATCTGTAGAGGGTTTTTACTGTTTGCCTTTTGAAGGCGGCCTTCTTCAGATTTGGTGGAAATTCTGAAACCAAGAAGAAAAACAAAACAAGAAACAAATAGTCCAGACGGAGGAAAAATTGCTTCCTCTTGCCTTTAGAAACATAGTGTCAAAAAGGTTAAGTGTCAATATGGCAGAGCCTTGAGAGGCAAAGAGGTCTGAGGAGCTTCTGAATAAATACAAGGGACAAGTCTGGTGCCTCGAACATAGTCCGAACGCCGCTCAGCCTTCCTGCGGTGCCAGGTCAGCACACTACCCCCTTTATTCTCTCTCTGTAAAGCTATTCAAGTCTTTGACAGTAGCTAATGATGTTTTCATGTTCGAGACATACTATAGGAGATTTCGAATGGGTTGTTTTGTACCCCAGTGGTGAGTGTTAGGGGGTTTGGTCACTATGCCGGGCCGCTATGCCGTCAGGAGGGTTGACAGGGTGCCACAGGGGCCTAAAGAAAGGGGGGGTCAATGGGGGGCAGTTCAGCAGTCTAGCCCAGGTTTTTATTTTTTTTGTAAGTCCAGTTTCGGATGGCGGGAGGGCGGAGAGCAGTTGAAACACCCAAACACAATACTGAAGACAACGTTTTTGACCATAATTTTTTTACGCCAGATACGCTTTCCCCACAAAAAAAGATCAACAAACCAAATGGGAAAATAAATAAATAAATAAATATGAAAACACCCAAAAAAATAATGACTCAATGGCAATGCCCTAACCCTGTCGATATCCATGTCCCTGTTCTCGAGCCCAGCACCCAGCACCACCAAACCTCGCCACCCTCCATTACAGAATCTCTCGACAGTAGAGTCTGCTCTCTCAAAAAGCTACCACACCGTGCCCTCGTTAATTTCCGAGGGCGGGTGGGACAGGTGGTTGTTGTATCCGCTGCCGTTCAGCGACAGTGAGGTAAAGGGCGGACTGGGGCCAAACACCTCGGAGGAGATGCTGTGCAGGGGCCCTGGGATGCCGGGCTCCGGACTGGGAGAGTCCCCGGGGTGGTGGGACATGATATCGGAGAAGCGCTGCACCTCGCTGGAGGGGTGGTGGCCTGGCAGGGGGTGGTCCATACCTCCGAGGGGGGTGCCCGTGGGGCCTGAGGAGGGTACGAATGGCAGATCGACCGGGGTCTGGGCCTGTGAGGATGGAGGCCCCTGGGGGAAGAAGTCATAGTTCCCTCCTGAGCTGTAGTACTCGCTTTGATAATCTGCAGATCCAAGAGAAGAAGGAGAAGAAAGCAGCGTTAACTCTGAGAACAATGAGTGTGCAGAAATAATTCCAGAGACGTTGAGGAATTCATTGAATATACATAGCTTGATTTGTATTAGAGAAGGAGAAACCATCGCCGTACTACATTAGTCACAGAGCACGTTACACTTAAATCAAAACTGCAATTGGGTGGGGAGATCAACGTGGCCACAAAATTAATTAAAACGGGGGCCATTTCATCAGCGATTCCACCTACTGAGACTGATTTCTTTTCAATTCAGCAGAATATTATTAGAATCTTTGCTCCAGCAGGAAGGACGAAGGTCCAAGCACAAATGAAATTCTCTGAAAATGATCAGATATTTCAAACCATCTGAAGGAATAGTGTGGTATCAAACCACTGCAAAGTAAACTAACTTCACTTCAACTTAATTCACTGCTCACTGGTTTCCAAAAGCCTATGGAATGAGGTGACCCAAAATGAATATGTATATTTGTTCATTTAAAAATATAAGTGCCTTATTGCTGAATATCCACACTTGCCATAAGAGCAAGAGCAGAAAATCAATGCACTGTATGTATCTGTTTAAATAGATGTTACATTAATTTTGTGTACTAAATTAACTTGTGAAAGGAGCTCAGAAAACAAAAAGTGTGCAGGCCTAACATGGATATTTAGTATTGAGGTGGCAGTGCCACAAGGTCAACAAAGACCTAAATAGAACTACTTCATTTCTGATACAACGTTTTAGCAGAGGAGCTATAAATAAGATAACATAGAACAATGTAGGTGCATTGTTTCACTACAGACTAATCATACCAAGTGTCATTTTAACGTGAATAAAAAAAAAAAAGGATGCTTCATAAGGGAAAAAACATCAGATGTGAAAATAATTTCACCGACAGAAGTACCTAAGTTGTACGCATACCTCCATAGTAGGAGAAGGGTCCGTTGGGGATCAGCTCCCCGGGCTCCAGCCGGTCCACCAGCGTCCTCATCCGCCTCGGGCTCCGGAAGAACGCGTGCCTACGGGCGCCCAGCGCGCTCAGCTGCTTCATGCGCCTCTCTTTGGAACGTCGGTTCTGGAACCAGACCTGGACACACATAAGCGCACACACATACGGGTCACCTAGTGTCACTCAGCGTACGTGTAATAGGATGCTGACGCCATTTTGATTGCGCGTCAATAGTCTGTGGGGGAGGGGTAAGAAATGCAGGCTATGGAGCAAAAGGGGGCTGCTGTGGTGTGAGTTTTAGGCAGGAGCAAAGGATGAATACATGTGTAAACAAACAAACACAAAAAATTGACACGTTGTGGATGTTTTGGAAGAGCCTATATGCAAATAGAAACCAGTGCGTAACCCCCCTCCCAAAAAAAGAATGCATAATTAAGTCTCGTATTTACCTTGGCACCGGCACCTGCCTCCTTATTAGAGTAAATAAATCGGTGTGTTTTGCGGTGTGCGTGATGAGCCGGCGTTAAATCCGCAAGGCTCTGCGGTGGAGAGGACTGCGCCCAATTATCGTTATGGGAGCTAGAGTCACATTTAACCTCCCTAATGATCTTTTAACCCCCCATTTACTCCGACTGAAGGCTGCAGCAGCGGGGGCTTAAAACCTCCAATTAATACTTAATAGGAGGGTTGTTACCAATATATTACCGGGCTCTTGGAGGTTATCATTTCCTAATCTATAGGCTGGCTTCCTTTAATTACGCTCTTCCCTTTTCCCTCATGCTCATACATATTAGATACCCCTATTCACCACTTTCACTTTATCGCCATTAATCTGCTATGCTAAACCTTTTTACCTTTGATCTGCCCCACAGCCATATACAGGTTATGAAGCTTTCCCCGAGAAGAAAAATGGCTTTGTAGAAGCCTGTTAGTAAAATAAAAATGCAGAAAATCTCTGCTTTCCAGTGATTCCTAAGACTACTTTTTCTGGGAGTATGTCTGTTATTATTCTTGGTGTGAAATAATGTTTTGTCTCGTGTATCTTTACAATATTCCATATGAATACTTGGGTGCGCCAATTGTTGTAACTCACCAAAGGAGAATATAAAATAGTTCAACGTCATGCAAAATCGATAATAATAATAACGTGTTGTCAGTTGTCTGTGTTGCTCTTTGTTTAACCGAACGCGGTCCTGCTGTAATTCAGCGCTCTGATGAGACCATCTGAAGACCCTTGAAACAGATTTCTGTCTTTCCACATGGCTGAAAATGCTCACAGCATGGCTAAATGTGGTCGCAAAACGTGAAGGCAGCGCTGTGCCAGGACTCCCGGCTGCTCCTGGCGCTCCAAGCAGCCCGGCGCCAGTTGGCGACTTTGCCCCGTTGTGAGCGCCAAGAATCAAAAATACCCATATAAATTACCCGCTTCCAAATCAACATCGTCCGTCCGCCAATCTTTAGTTTAATGAATTCAATGTGACCGCGCAGTTTGAAGGGTGAAGCCTCCCTTAAAGAGGGGTGAAGGATGTGAGGGGGGTTGGCGATGCTGGGTGGAAAGGTGGAGCCTCTCTGATGGGACGAGGCCTGCGCGGTCATAGCAGTCTGGCAGCCTGGCAGGGACAATTTTCCATAAAATATAAGATGTTACATCACACCTTTTTAATGGGTGCATAACACCCTATAAAACAGAAAAGGCGTGAGGCACCTCCCCATCCTGTGGGTGTCGCCTGAATATTATTTTCACAATATTTCAGACCATCCCGGAACCAGAAGATCCCCATTTGGGTGATTTACTATTGCACCATGTAAATTACTGGCGGTGGTGCAACATATAATTAATATTTTGTTGGGGACCCGGTTTGAGAAACACCCTCATATTATTATAAATATTAGCAATTTCATGTCTCTTTATTGGTGGATTAAAGAACACCCTACCCTCCTGCAGGCTCTCTGGGAGTTCTCAGAACCCAGACGCTAAATGTAGATATCCCTTTACCTGGATGACCCTCATGTTGAGGCCGGTCTCCTGGGCCAGCTGCTCCCTGATGTGTCTGGTGGGTTTGGGGGTGGCAGCGAACGCCGCCTTCAGTGTCTCCAGCTGCTTGGCCTTGATGGTGGTCCGGGGCCCGCGCCGCTTCCCTCCGAGGTTCTGGTCGTCGTTCTCGTTATTAACGGTCTCTTTGTCGGACAGGGCGGCTATCTCCGTGTCCTTTAGGACCACGTCGTCTTGTAGCTGGTCTTGAGAGTCCGGCGATAAACTGGGGTCGCTGCACGCCGTTACTACAGAAAGGACACGTGAAAATTAGAAGAGCCGTTATCCAAAACACGGGAAGTATTACAGTGATAGTGGAAATGAACTAAATCGACCGTGTTCCCCAAAACTACATTTATCACTGTGGACTATCACTGTGTCAGCAGTGGTCAATTGAAGGTGGCTGAACTATGACCTCAAAGCGGTGATGCAAACTGCCACCAGCATTGCTACAAAAAAACTGTGGTTTTAGTCATGAATTTGATAAGTTTTCTGTGTTACACCGTTAAGATTCATATGAACACATAAAAACACATAAAAACATTTATTTGTCAAATGAAAAGCTCTTCTGTTGCGTTGTAAGTCAAAATTTCAAACCAACGTAATAAAAATCCCACATGACAGATTATGGGGAAAAACATTTTCAGCACATTTACATTACAGGCCCAAATGAAAACAACTGCCATAAAAGGGAATAAAAGGCTTGCGCTAAAAAAGTTATACGTTTGGGAACAGAAGGGTTTTTTCTTTTGTTGTTGAATTCTACTGTTTGGATGCCGTCTAAGTCCTGGTCATGGAAATGATGAAGCCACTGCGGGGCTGAACACATCACATCCATCACAATTTATCCCGCCTCGCACTCACACAAACACACTTGCAGGGCTCCCTCCGTACCTGAGAGGAGGTTGGTGTCTTTCACACTGGCATTGTTTAGGTAATCGTCTTTGCAAACGAATTTATTCTCGTCTATGATGTAAAGCTCCTCGCCGGTGGAGAGCTGCTTATTGCACATCATACAGGTGAAGCAGTTGAGGTGAAACACTTTGCTCCGAGCCCTCCGGACCAGGTCGTTTGGAGAGATGCCCTGCGAACAACCGCCACACTTCGTGCCGAACCGCCTGCAGGAGGGAAAGGAGCAGGGATTCTTCTGGTGATCAAAGACAGACTTTACAAAAATTATTTTTGAAGCGTTTAAATCATAATAATAATGTCAACGAGGTCTGGTGACGAGGACGGAATGAGCCTTATTTTGCAGAGCAGGCCTATAGTTATATATTAACATTTTAAAATGTTGTTGACTTGACTTAGTAACTTTGAGTGACATTTGAATTGGAAGAAAAAATAAAGACTTTATACCAGAGTCTGAACACGAAGTCGGACTTTTATTTTAAACCCTCACTGGCCGTTTGAAAACGCAATTTGGGGACTAAAGACGAATCATTCTTAAACATAATATTTTTGCATGAAAAAGTAATGGTGAAAATAAGTCTCTATAGCTCAACCCCAGATAGGCTACTCACAATATAGAGAACAGACCTCCACTTAAAAAGGCATTTTTAAGAGGTTTTTGGACCATGTGCTATTTCCAAAGTTAAGAATGAACATTCTTCCTCAATACACACTGACGTGTTGGTTATAATAATAATAATAATAATAATAATAATAATAATAATAATAATACATTAAACGTGCAATTATGTGTTTTTATTGTGTGTGCAGCTATAATCTATAAGCACATTTTGGTAAAATGACGCTCTATAAATACTTAAAAAATAAAATGCAGTCATGTTGCGCATAAACTCAATTTGACTTTTTCAAAGTCTTCATTTTATGAAATGTATTTTAAAAAATTCATTCAAATTTTCAAACTTCTTGTGTTCCATTTAAGACTTTATATAATACGTTTTTCACGAAGAAATCCAGTAAATATAAAGGTCCTATTAATACCCTAACACAGCAGGCTGCTTTGGAATAATAAATTATAGCACGGCCTTTGACTTCACCGTTAAACAATGTGTATTGAGTGGCGTGCACTGCTTGTTGACTGCGCGTCTGTGATTGCATTGTCTGCGGACTTGATCTTTTCAACTAGTTTGCTATTCAAATCCACTTATCACGTCCTCCTCAGTCGGACTGAGCAAACACACCGGGCAGCGGCTCCTCTGGCCGGGGTTTGATCCTGTGCGCTCCCCTGCATGCTGTAAAAAAAAAAAAAAAAAAGCACACCCAAAGTGTGATTTCCTCGATTTCCTAACAAACCGCCTCCTCTCCCCGCTGTGAGAGCGAATGCACACGCGTCTAATATTGTTGCCACTTTTTTGTTGTTGTTTTACATAAGAATCCAAATTAACAAGCTTTTAATTACTCGCTCCAAATCGAAGCTTATCGCCTCCATGTCCTCGTTCACGCCTTCAGGCACGGACAGGTCGGTTTCTTCATTTATTTAGAGGGAAAGGAAATTAAACTGAGAATCTGCCTTCCCTGTAAATTATTGCATGCAGTCAACAGATGTGCTAACTTCTTTTTAATCATTCTAAATATTTTAATTTATTTTCTCTATAAAAGCATGCGAGGAGGTCTGGGTTTTTAAGAATTACTTGGCATTTTCCTCGTGATTGTGAATAGTGTACTATTCATTAAAAAGTTGTAAAGAATATTAAACATTGATCTGTACTAAATCTCTAAAAATGATTTTCTAGTCAAATGAGATGTTTTGCCGTAAGTTTAAGTCTTTTCCGTCTTTTATATGAACGACGTCTTTGCTCCTATTTTATGCTCCTATTACATTTTTTCAGCTTACATAATTTCCTAAACGCATATATGCCTCTTTGCCTGCAGCCCAGTCCCTCTCATAAAACCAGACACAAAATAACAATACAAATAATATAAAAAAATAAAACCAAAAAACTGGGGATGTGTCTTTCTGCTGCCTTCCCCCGATCTTACCTAAAGAAATCGTTTTTGCAGTACAGTCTCCCCTCTCGAGAAAAACATTTCTCTGTCAAATTACATTTGCACTCGCAGCACTGCACGCACTTCACGTGCCAGGCTCTGTCCAGCACGTTGAGCAGAAAGCGGTCCAGAATAGGCCTCTCGCAACCGGCGCAGTGGACCATGGCTTTGGCTGGGCGACAAACCCCAACAAAATGAAGCACGCACACAAGCAAGATCAACAGCACAGGCCAAGCATTGACCGGCTATCTGCTTTTCTCCCTTTCCCGATTCGCCTGGAGCTCCCGGGTCAATGTGCGCGGAGAAGCCAGTCGATCAGGTGTCACCACAGATTTCTCCCTGCATGCGTAAAAGGCTCAGCGTCCAAAAAAAAAAAAAACAACGCTCGGGAAAGGAATAGCGACCGCGTCCTCTCTCTCTGTCTCTGTCTCAGGTGGAAAAGCCAAAAGGAAGAAATAAATCAGTCCTTTACTGGATCCGGGTCAAAACACGCAATTCAACCAAAATGTCGATTTCAACACAGGACGCTGCGGATCGGCTCAGGCGAGGAGACCGGAGCCAGCTTGGTTGTCCCGGCGCTCTTAGACGTGACGCATCGGCTGAGAGGAGCGTCGTGTGCCAGTCAGTGCTGGAAGAGGCGTCTAATAAAATGCTTTTAGGGCAGAGCTGCCACACAAGACACACGCGCCTATAAATAATTCAGTGTACTTTGACATGGTAGCGTATCCACTGTTCAAAACCCAGCGAGAAACAAAATCACACACCCAAAAGATATTTTTTAAAAGAGTGTCCGATGATCCTGGACGTTCAGCTTGTGGTGGCGGGGGATGCGCTGGCGGCTCCGGTAGTAGTCAGTGTATATGCTGGGATACCCTCAGAGTCCTGTACCGTGTGTATGCTGGGATGCGCTGGGTCTCCAGTACACTGTCTTGCTCCTAAAGCTCCAGCCCAGCCTTATTCCCAGCCTCCTGACGTCAGGCCATGGCCGGACCAATCAGCGCCGTGCCATGCCAGCAACCATCAAGCCACCCCATCATAACCCAGCGAGGGCTCTGCCGCTATTTATGCCACACACTCAAGACACCAATTGTCAAGAATTTCCCTGCAAACTGTCATATGTTAGTGAATGTGTTTGGAGGAAGCAGCCGCGGCGGAGGGCGACCAGCGCGGAGGGAGAGACGCCACTTCTCAGCTGCTGAGCAAATCGTCTTCTGGGCATGAGGGGGGCACGAAGGAGGAATCTGAGCAGGTAGATACAGAAGCTGGGGGCGCATATTGCATGGCGTGCTCCTTGTTTATTCATGTAAAGTTAGTTTGCGCCAGAACACTGTGCAAAACTTGTGTGTTCATGTTTGTTTTGTTATTTGAGAACAACTGGAGGCTTTTATCACCAATAAACCAACTGTATGTTAAAACATAAAATCTTAACTGCCTGCTTTGCGCTTGAACGCTTTATCCATAGAACTAAAATGTTTGATTACACAGCAGAAAGCTGCAGAACGTATCTGCCGAGATCTTATTTAGGCGGTGATGTGATTTTACCGTTATCCTCTTTTGCAAAATTACAGAATGCCATGTGCTCTTTTACTTTATCAGTGCTTCCTTGCATATTAGCAGTTGCACACTTAAAGCAGTTTTCTTTGGTGTGATGGAGATGAAGCGTAGAGGTGAAAGACGGAAAGGCTCTAAAGTTGACAGCTCGTGCAGTTCAGAACGTCAGGAGCTCGCGGCCCAGACACCTCGGACGATTCATTAGAGAGGTCCAATCCACTTCAAGTCCACCTTAAGTAAATAACACCATGAGACCTAACAGCCAGCTGTATTATTAGCCATTTCCCATCAAAGAGTCGGGTCTTTTCTGTTGATGACCGTCTGAACTGCATTTCCATTGAGCAAACATAAAGGGAAATCTTGCTTCCTTTTTCTTTTGCTCAATGAAAACTGATTGTCTAGTCTGGAGGATAACAAGTTGAACACATTCGTTTCGCTCCACAATCTAACCAATATTTGCATTTTTCAGGAAACTATTAAACAATTCATCTGAACACAAACGGTTCTATCGTGGCCTGTAAGGCAATAGTTTAATAAATGTAATTACAGTAAGAACACGTTGTATTTGTCTTTGTTGTAAAAAAGGAAATAGAATGGTGCGTTCATCTACTGGTCTTAAGAAACAATCAAACTCGCTAGCTGCGCACTGAAAGCAGAAAAGGCGACCCAGGGACCCCCGTTTATTCTCTACCAGCAGCCCGCCAGCGTCCTCTTGCATATGGGCTGCTTCAAATGCAAAACGTCTGCCCGTCCCCGTCCAGCTGCCTCCCGGTGTCTGGGGAGCGCCCCTTCACCGGTACATGTGTTAGTGGCTTGGAGAAAAAGAGAGATTAGGCTTCAAAACACAGATTACATCTTTTTTATGTTTTCGTTTTACCACCTCTTCAGCCTCAACTCCAGTCATCTATTTGTTGTTTCCTTCTTTCCCCCACTTTTCCGTGTGTCTGCCTTTCTGAGGACGGTGCGTCTGAGCGCATTCTGCAGAGCATCTGATTATGTTTCCATCAGAGGCACCGGGGTCATTGAGCTCCATGACAACTGGGCGGTCCATAGTTCTGCATAGAAGGGCGTTCAGCAATGGAAATGTTGTATTTCAGTTGGACTACAAAACTCCCTTTTCTTTTTTTCGGCCGTAAAACCTGCAGGAGAATCTGAAAAACAACCACAGAAATAACAGGGGTCTGCGGGGCCGAACATTTTCTACCACGACACAAACTTGTAAATGCAGCATGTAAACAACAAAAGTTGTTATTTCCATGTGTAGAAGATGCCTTGATAGTCTGTCAGTGAGGATAATCTCCGCCTGATTTAGAATATACCAGAGAGAGAGAAAAAGCCAGCTCACAGAGGCAGATTAATCCACAAATAGAAGGAAATCAAAATATAGGCTATAGGCTTAAAAATATCTCGACTCCCCTCCAGGCAAAGACACTATTAAAATGGTTTTAACCTCACCACTGTAATCCCTTACTAGCAATAGATTTTATTCACATTCATATTTCCATTCGGATGCAGGCAGGAATTTGCGGTGCAGCGTCTCTGTGCTCCAACTGAAGAAAACAAAAATTGTTCTGCTTTTTCTCCCGCTTCAATCTTGCAAAGATCGGAGGTAGATTTGTGGCTGGAGGCCTTTCAGCAGGCCTGTTAAGGAAATGATAATGGCAATATCCAGAATTAAACTGGAATTAATAATTTATTGGAGAGGACTTTCACAATTTAAATGTTGTGCATTTATTTGACCCCCCCCCCCAAAAAAAAAGTCTGGTTTTGGACACTACAAGCTATCGTCTTCTATCAGAGTCACGGTATTGTACAGCAGCCCAGGAGATTTGGGGTTTATGAAGTGCAGACAAGTGAACTGGTACACTGCGAGATAATTAATCTGAGATAATGAATGAGGCTGTGAAGATGCATGCAATCATTAATTCTAATCATGACACGTTTATTTGTCTCCCCTCTCTCCTCCAGGCTCAGTTAAGAGACATAATGTCACCAGAACAATGTATGAGGTATCACGGCTGTAGAGTAAGGAGAGGACTCTGGAATAAAGACTAAATGCTGAACCGAGCAGGTGACGGTTTGGGGAAAAAATGTGTTTACGATATGAGAAACTGATACTATTTCTTCTTCTACGTTTAGTTTCCTGGGCTGTGTGACATTACAGGCGGGCCAGCAGTGAGGCCGGGCAGGCTGCCGGGGGACAAACCGTGACTCCGGTAATACAGAGAGAAAGAGAGAGATCACCCCCCGACTGGAGTTTTGATCAACTGAGTGTACCGGAGAGGAGAGGGGAGAGAGAGGGGAGAGAGGGGAGAAGGGGGGTGGAAGTGAAGGGTGGCGTACCGGTCCGCTGCTCTGCTGTGCTTTGCGGTCACTCTGCAGGATTTGTATTTTTTATTTTCTCGTCTTCAAAGGAATATTGCACACAGGCGCTGGCATTCATCATTCACAATAAGACGCACTGGTCATTCTGGCTTACCAAATGCGTTTATTTTAGGAATAAACGGTCCATTTTTATATAATAGATTTGTATAATTTCTCTATTCCTACTTGGAAAAGTTCGCCACGTGGAAAAAGAGAATCGAAGGTGCAGCTGAGGCAAAGGGTGAATATTTTGAAAGAAACAAAGAAGAGTTGAAAGCTCGTGAGAAATAAGACAAATCCTTTTTGTTGTTTTTATTACATTGCACTTATTGCAAGTCGCTTTGGATAAAAGTATCTTCCAAATGAATGTATTGTAATTCACATGCAATTGCAAGCAAGAACGAACTTTGTTAAACAAAAGACGTCTTAAAATGTATATAGTTCTTCTGTCAGTAACTAAAACCAGCAGCACGATGTATCTGTCATTTCCAGTAAAACAAAAACACGCGGAAAACGTATAGTTTTATGCAATACGTGCCACCCACAGAAAGCTGTTAACAGACTGTGATTCCCGTTTACATTTGCCACCTTGTCTTGGCTGCGCAAGGTGCTTGAAAAGTGCACACGTTTGACGACAGTTTTATCATCATATTCATAAAGTGAGCGTGAGTTTGTAGAGGGGGAGATGTTGGAGAAGGGAGGGGGCGCACCCTTCTGCCCCCGCCTTGCCCAGTCTTGTCAGTCATTCTTCACCGCATTGTCACGCATTTTCAGGCCCGAAATCCGCCCCCCTCCGTTTTCTATCCACCCATGCGTCCGTAGATCCATCCCGTTGCGCGAGGTTCCCTCAGCAGAGGAGGCCCCATAGCTGGAAGCTTTGGGGAAATTCAAAGTCTGCAATGGTATAACCCACATGACTGCTGTCTGGGGAGGCTGTAGGAGTTAACGCAAAGCAGGTTGAGTCCCACAATCGACTGGCTGAGCCGTGACCCCACCCACATCCCCTCCTGTAGATCAGAATCCAAACATATGCCGATGTGAACGCAACGTGGATTATTGAGCCAACGGCAAATCTACGAAAACATTTTCCAGACTTCCCAACTCCGGTCCGGTCTGTGCTGAGAGAAATCCAATGGGATTTATAGATCACCTCCCTACAGCTGTCCCTTCTCAGTCAGTCAACCCCCCACTCCATGAACACACACACACACACACACACACACACACACACACACACACACACACACTAGCCGATATTCAGAGGCTGTCACGAGCTGTCCACTGCCACCACTGTCTCCACTATATGTGTGTTCGCATGATCGAGTATATTTGGGGGTTTTGGGGTCCAAACAGAACATTACCCCTGCATGAGACTCCGAGGTCACCCATATACAAGGCCACCACCACCGCAAGGACCGCAGCCACCACCAGAGTCCCGCTCACTCCTCTAGGGGGCGAGTTCAGTCCGGGCAAAGAGAGGGCTTAGGCAATGATACTATTATAGTTACTATTATATTATTATGAACCCTAATTCCAATTTATTGCTGGCGTTATGTCAGAATAAAGCTTTGGAAGGCGACAGGGTGACTGCACATTCACAGTCAGCTTTATTCCAGTGATACCATAATAAAGATAAAACTGGATAAAGGCAGAATTATTGATACACTGACTATATATTTGTGTTATTTTTTATTTACATTTTTGAGATTTTTAAATTACGTCGAACAGGCAATGTTCCTAAATGGATGCAGCCTGTGGTCACTTTGAAATATCTTTAAATATCTGCATTTCTTTATTGTCTACATATGAACGCACAAGCTCTCAAGAAAGCAAGTGAGGAAATAAATTGATGCATGAATATATAGTATTACGTGTTACGTCCCGAATTGTATTGTTTTTATGCCAGAAAAGCCATATGCGACCGCATTTTAAACCATACCGGGACCCTAGGATTCTCCTGCTGGAAGCCATTAAAAATAATATTCATAGAAAAACGGGACATAGGTCTGGACATTTCCATAGGCAGCCTGTTAAATCAAGAGAACAAATCACCAAAAAAAACAACAACAACAAACAACCGGCATCATATTTCCATCATGTGAAAACACTGACCGGTGGGTTTCCTCAACAAAGACCTTCACTGTGAATCAAAATATAAAAACGACCATTTTCTCATATGAAAATGCTCCAACCTGAGCTCCAAATGCTCCAAATTATGAAGGCGCCCGGAAGCTGCCTCCAAAGCAGTTCCCCTAGTTCAGATTAATGGTACTCTGCGTTTATTCTGCAGTCGGGGTGAAAGGGCTAGGATCACTAATGATTATAATATAATGTGTGGCGATAACCACTCCCTTTGAGATATTATCGCCCGGTGGCCAATACTCTGGGGACGGGCTGCATGGCTGCAGAGCGGCAGATAGCTGCTGCTGCTGCAGCCACCGCAGCGGATTTCTGCGCTCTGAAAGAAAAAGCCCGCAAGGATGGAGAAAGGGAGAGCTGGCCGCCGCTGATACCTGCATTAAAATGTACAGCAGAGCAGAGCGGCCCGTGAATGCTGCTTCGCCACACATCTGCAGCTTTTGATTATTTTATTAACAATGAGATGATGAGGATTTTATGGTTAAGATTTCAGCGCATGTTTAAAGTCAGCAACACCCTACCTCGTGTTTTCACTTTAAAGTGGTGAATAAATCCCACTAAATAAAAAAAATGCTCTCGTTGTTTTTAATAGCAACCATTTAAAGTGATTTGATTACTACTAGCTGGAACATTAGTGCTTTCTAAAACGACTTTTTACAGCGCTAACGAGGCCCCGCGGAAAACCTTATTGAGTGATTGTTTCAACCCCAGAATAAACTGGTCTTAAAGGTTATTTAGTTCGAGTAGTAGGTGTATATAAAACCTAAATTATAATGAAAACATTTTAATTGTAAAATAAAATGAGATCAATCAAAATCAGAGAAAGCAATAAAATGTGATTTAATGCTGCTAAATTTCTAAATCCTGCTTTTTCATTAATCATTTTCTCATGACCAAACCCTTTTTATGAAGTGCTGCAGGACTGAACGATTTACTCACTTTTCTGGATGCTTATATTCAAATTCTATGTTCAGAGATTGAAATGCCTTCTTAAAATCAAAGAATTTAAGCTAAAAATGTTGCTTATTTTAAAGGCATTTGTTGTTTTAGCAATTACTGCTACTTTACTAAATATTTTACATACGTATTTGTGAGAGGGGAGCTAAAAGTTAATAGTCCATGGCCTACCTATATTTTATATCCCATCATTAGAATTACATCTCTTTTTTCACAAGCATCTTCCAAACACAGTTGTGGAACTGTACAGTCGGTTTGCAGCTTTTGGATGAGAAAGATCTGAATACAAACAGCACAGTTTGCGGAATCACGCATGTCCACATATACGTGGAAATGTTCTCACGTTCCATGGAAAAGAAAAAGAAAATCATTGAAATCAAACAGGAATCAAGAAGAGACTGATTATTCTTTAACATGAACGCAACTTTCCCAAAGCCGATTAGGCTGGAAATCCCTGCATAATTATTGACATTCACTGATCGATAACAAACAGCGCAGTCCTCAACAGCATCTGAGTGAAAAAAAAGCAGCGAGAGGGAAGGGCAGAAGGAGGAGGAGGAAAAAGAAGAGTGAGTGATGCTGCTGTGATGGACGCGCCGCGGCCAATCAAGCACTATCCATCTTCATTGGAGCTTTTGTGTGCGCAAAAAGCAAAGGCGCGCAAAGGTAAAGCCCGCATCAAAGCCGCGGCTTTATTTTTATATCCAATAGATCAGTGGGCAGACAAAGCTTTATTTTCGCCAAGAGAGAGATATTTTACCTCCGCCTTACGGTTTTACGTTGGAGAGGTGTCAGCCGGGGAAATGGATTGCTAATGCATAGGCAAAGCGCTGTTACCTCGGCATGCTGCACGTCAGAGGGGGCAGCAGGGAGGAGCGGCGGGGATTTAGGGCCCCTGGTCCAACCCGGGGGACGGAACACTGGGGGGGATACAAGCATCTGGCCTCCACTCACACTGTAGCTCATAAAACAGTTGAACACATAAGCACACTGTCAAAGACACACATCTCTGTTGGACCAATGCATACAGTACATATTAGCCCTTTTGTTAATAATCCAGGGCTGGCCCAAGTCTTGATGGGGGCCCTAGCAGAGACCCCCAACCTTATTTCTTTATATTGTTATAGAGAATGCTAAGAGGTAAAAGTAGTGGCCTTAGGGGTGTTTCCAAGGTAAAAAATTAGCTTTCACATTCTACTACTTTAGCCTGGTAAAACGACAAGGCTAATTGTCTGAATAAATACCTAAATTATGACAAAAGTAAAATTTGTCATTTGCTCTTTTAGGGCAGCCAAAATTCAATCAAGCTGCCAAATTGCTTGCTATATGCAAATTCATTCAATTGTGTACAAAGTATTTCACATTTTTTTGTTGATTCTTCATTTAAAGGTCTAACATTTTTCTTTTAATAAATGCATGGGGAGTGTTTACAGTGCCCTATAGGATGCTAGACATGAAAATGTTTCAATAGTCCAGGTTATAGTGGTGCGTTCTGGTGTCCCACAATGGTTTAAATGTTTCAGAGGCTTATTTGTGACAACCAGAGTACATTTATTTATTTATTATTTTTATTTACTAATGCAAAAAGCCAAATTTAAAGATTTTGAATAGTGTTATGGAATGTAAGCAGCATCATACAAACAAATCTGTTGGAATCAGCCTTGAAATCTTCACATTAGCTGAATCTGCTTCAGGCCCCTCTAACACATCCCCATACAGAACTATTAGCTAGTTGTTAAAATCTCATGCACTGCTCGCTCCCTGACATGAATGCAGATTTCTCGCAATATGCTTCAAAGAGTTAATGAGATTTACAATGCCGCTCAAAACACAGAGCTTCCCTGTCATATTTCCCCCTCATGCTAAATAGAAATCTTAAGAAGTAATTGGAATTTACTGCATACCTGAATAACTGCATATAAATAAGCACACATTTCATCGGGGGTTCACTGACAATGTTTGGTCGCATAAAAACATACAAAAAAAAAGCATACATTATAATACACAGCAAATAATCTTATTTTGCTGGAGCCTTTGCTACATGCCTGGGATTCTGTCCAAATTACAGAGGATTCAAACAAGCATTTTCAATTTATTAAACCTATATGGGCAACATTTCATTTTAATGGGACAATTTATTTCTGGGAAGGGATTATCAGGGGTTGGTTGAAACCATGTCAGTGTATAAATCTGACAGTGTTCATCTCATTTAAAGGCAGACAGCCCTCCTTCGCTCAGGCCTGTTTCAGTGGACGGAGGTGAGGATTCAGGTGCCCCGCAAGGCCTTGACACCTTTCCCTCTTCCTGTGGCTGAAAGGCAAAACTAGCTCATTGACTTTGGTCATGTCTCCCAGACAAATTCCTCAATTCTCAACACCTTTATGAGCGTGCATGTGCTTACTGAATGTGGTGGAGGAGGACACAAATCCTCCGGATGGGATTGGCAGTCATGCCCCCAGTCTATCGCCCGACACGCTCGGGATGTAAAGTGGCCGTCTACGTCGCGACCCCCCGGTCGAGAGGGCTCAGCGGATTTGTAGATAATGACATAGCCGCCTCTATTAAGATTCACATTAACCATTTCAACACACGACCCCTCTTCCCTTTGTCCTAGCCCCTGTGTCAAAAGCCTTGCAGTCTTAGTGTGCCTGTTGTAATATTCAAAGCTGGCCAAACAACCTGCATGTGCACAACCTCTATTCCTGGGAAGGACAAAGGAAAGGCTGTCTATATGCAAAGAATACAGTGGAAATATAATCCACTTGTTGAACGCAAACTCCCTTAACATTCATGGAACAAGCTATTTGGCTTCAAATAGATCCCCTATGCCTGTATTTGACATTTTCCACATTGGAACACACTTGCACTCAGAAATATGACTTGTCTTTTCTTTTTCACTGACTGAAAGATACCTACATCAAATGACCTCTCTTTCTCTCCCTCTCTCTCTCTCTGTCACACACATGCACACACACACACACCCCTAGTTGCCTCCCCTGCTGGCTCCCAGAGCTGTGACTGTGGGAGGGAGGCCAAATTGTTTCTCTCTCCCTGTGTCAAGGCTCTGCAGCGAGGATGAGACCATGAGAACAACTGCTCCCTGTCTGGCTTCTGGCTGATGGCTCCATCACGTTAGAGCAACAGGGAGTCAGACGCTGGACGAGGTTGATTATATGTGTGTGTGTGTGCATTTGAGGAGAGGTATGGTGATCTTTCCAGGAGTCAAGAGGGATGCTGTGTACAAACATGGTGAGCAGTGAATGAGAAGTTGAAAAGCGGTTGTTGGAAAGAAAAGTGCAATATCACTGAGTCGGTAACACCAAAGATGCAACAAAATAAAAAATACACCTCAGAAAATAAATGCTATAGGCATCAAAAATGGTGACAAACTACAAAACTGTGCGCTCATGGGATAACCTCTCAATTGCCATTTTACATGTCGTTAATTTGTGTACAGGTTAACTAGCAGATAAATATTCAGTAGTGAGCTGTAGAGGTGTTGGCACTTTCTTTTAACATTGGACAGAGCCAGGTTAGCTGTTTCTCCCTGCTTCCAGTCTTTATGCTAAGCTAGGCTAACAATGTCGTGACTCCACACCTGTCACCAGTCATGATGATCAGCAAACCTCAGCTCACTCATGTAAAGAAAGCAATCTTGTGTATTCCCTAAAATGTATAACTAGTGTTCATTTAATCATGCTTTAGTTGCCAGCAGTGAGTATTGTAGAAAAAACACACATAGATATTTGTGCAGATGTGCAATATGAAAGTTTTGTGCTGACAGTCAATAGTCTACAGATACACTTAATATGAATGTGAGACTTTCCTCCATAAAAGTATGACCGTATACCACATATTTACATTTATTTTTAGGTGACAACCAAGACCTTTCTGTCATTTAGGCTTGAGGACTTGTTGAAAAAATCCATGCAGCATTACCTCTCCTACAAAATGTATTATGCGCTAATGCAAATTAATTGTATATGAAAGTGATTGTTAGAAGACAAGGTTGTCTGAAATATATCCCTCACGCAGGACAAAACCATTGTACACAGGAGCAAGGTGACTGCTAACAGTAGTCTTGTATTTACTGGCATTATTTCCTCTGCACTGATTTTTTACAGTGCATTTATTGGTGAGTATTTAGTTGTATTTCCATCCCTGCTCATGTATCTCACTGAACTCTCTATTCATATCACTCCCTGATTCTTCTCTTGTGATAATGTGGATGAGGTAGTTATGCTGCTGCATGGAGAACCCTCCTCCTCTCCTGACTTGCTATGCCTGCAGATGAGTTGAAAGGGTGAGGAGGTCGCAACCTTCCTGGGGGATGTTTTACGATGACACGGCCGGGAAGGTCTGATTTGTCTCCACTGGAGCGTGCTGCTGGCATCTTCACACCCAGCCAGAGAGAAAGAGAGAGATAGAGATAAATAGAGCGAGGGCATAGAGAAAGAGAGTGTGTGCACAGTGGAAGGAGTGTCGGTGATGTTTGGGGGTGGGGGTTGTGTTTGTTGGAGGTTGGACATCGCAGGGTGGAGGAGGGTGGGCTGTAAATTAGCTGGCTTGGCAGACTGATGGCCAGCACCGGTTTCAGAGAACACCACCCACCTTGACCCCCACTTAGGACGTCCAGCGTAGCCCAGAGGGGGGAGGAGGAGGAGGAGGACAACTACAAGCTATTGCACCTCCATGCTATGTGACCATGTGGCCATGTAGGCTCACTTTTATCTCTATTTAGTAAACACACAGCATCTGGTCACTGCCCACTCATTCAAGTTACAGTCTTAGTTAATTTTCCAAGAAACCTTTGGTTTAATTTCCCCTTGTTGTTTCTCCTTTAAGGTTGTTAGGATCATCTTAGTCTACTCTGTCACTCCATGTTTTTTTTTATGGATGCATTGCTTACATCAAATGGAAATATTGTACATGTCTGCATCATTTTATACACATTTCCCACCAAATTCTGACACATTTGGTGTCTTTGAAATTTTTAATTCAAACCAAAGATCTGTTGGTTTGAACAAAGTTTGGTTGCACAGCAGGAGCTTGTAATGACTGAAGCAGCCAGTAGTTGTTTCTTGTGCTAATTTTAAATTGAACCATTGTTATGCCAAAAATGCAGAAAGATTGATAAGTATGAAATAATTATTTGACATATCAATTATATGTAGCATGGGAGAGACTCTGAAACACCTGGTTTTCTCTCCCTTTTCTGCATGTGAACCCATTTATAGCTCTCAAAATCCACATGACCCCATGTGTCGTGTTGTCATGAAACTCTAGTATGGCAGTATAGTATAACTTGGTGACTTGAGAGTCACTGTAAATGGATTACATCATGATGACTAACATACAAACAACAAACATTATGTGTTCAGACTTGAAATTTTTTCAAGACCTCATCTGCATACCAGCTCACCTAAAATGGGGACCTGACCTCAAGGCTGAGAAAGTCTGATTTAGACTATGGGGAGGAGGGGGGTATGAAATAAATAGCCAATATTTGTCCAAAGACATATAGTTAAGCTTAATTGATGACTCTAAATTGCCTGTAGGTGTGACTGTGAGTGTGAATGGTTGTCTGTCTCTATGCGTCAGCCCTGTGATTGACGCCCAATGTCAGCTGGGATCAGCTCTTGGCCCCCGTGACCCTCTAAGGATAAGTGGATACAGATAATGGATGTATATTTGCTTCATATATCAGTCTAGCCTTAGTTTGAACTAATTCGAACATCATGGAAGTGATAGCCATGCCTAAATGTGCATATTTGATTAATTGATTTATTTTAATTTTAATTGGAACAAGCTGAATTATAGGTAAACATTTGGATTAAAATGTTCCTAAATCCTGAATGGTGCATTTGGAATTGTGTTTTTCCAACTCAGTCTCACTCACTTCCAACCAGTGAGAAGCACTGAGAAGAACACAAATACAGAAATACAATCACCAAAATGATTGGAACTTTGGCTGAAAATTGTGTGTTCATGGAGGATCTCACTGCTTATAGTAGGAGCTGATAAAAAAGGGCCTTTTAAAGTGAATCCTGCTTTATATTGAGGCTTTGTATTGAAGAGGCTCCAGTCATTATTTCTGTTTTGTACTTATACATTGTATATTCCTAAATTAATGTTTAAATGAAGCAAATGGCAGGTAGTTCAGCATTGATATAATGTACATATTACACATTGAATGGGAGGAGTAGGGTGTTAATAGGAGCTTTTGAGCTATTTTTAACTCTAGTCTCTTGCAGGTTAATCTGGCAATGAGCCTAATAGGTAAAGGATACTGTCTGATACTAATCATATTAAAATGTGTAAACAATATATTGGCCAATATTTGTTTCTTTTTAAAATTTAAACACATAACATAAAAACTTTTTTTTAAGGATCCCTTAAATTATGTATTAAAGAATTCTGACCATGATGTGCTAGTTTTCTGTTAGTTAACAATTTAGTAAAAAGTCCTGTCTAGTGGTTTAGCAGAGTTAACGTAACTTAAAAAGTGACAGTGCTACAGCTATAAACACCTCAAATACAACACACGTTAAAGGTAAGGTTGTGATAAGGGACTTCATGAAGAATTATTTCAAATTAAGAATAAATTAAGTAAAATATGTATCTTCATTTATTATGAACATTGAATACATTTTTGATAGTGACAATACCCTGTCACCAATGACTAATTCATCTTTATGCAGTAATTTATCTATAATTTACTGATTCTCTTTGTTTCTGTCCATGAAATGCAAGCTATGGGAAAGTTATTTTTCTCCCAACAGTATTTATATCAACAGATTAAACTCATATATATATATATATATATAAATATCACCCTTTCAAAACATGTCTTGGCATTTATATTCCGCAAAATTTATAAACCTGCGAGAAACTGAAATCACTGCTAATTGAATTGGTATCAGCCTGGCCAGGTTCTAGTTTTCACCCCTGCATATATCTTCACCCTGTCTATAAATACATTATCAAATAGTCTGTTTAAAAAGCATGCAGCACTCTCCACCTTTAAAAAAAAAGCTCACCATATATTGCAAATTAGCCTATATTAAACAAATTAATCTCCCGCTTGGCAGTTCATCGATCTGCTGTTTCTTTGTTGCTTATTTGCAATCATGGAGCTCATTAATGGAGAAAATTATCGGAGTCACCCCGAGGTGCTTTAGCTTGGGAGGAGAGAGTTAAACAAGCTACAGGGGCACACCAGAGAGAACGGATGGTGGCTTCATTTGCATGGAATGCACTCCCCTATGGGGCATAGGTGGGAGAGTTAGCACCTTGCAACACACAGCCCCAACACTCTCTAATAAATCATGTAATCCCTCATACTTGAAGACAAACATGGGAGCAGATCTAATCAGGATTTGGCACAATCCTTATTATCTGGGCCCATCTCTGCCTGGTCACACACAGTACAAAGAACCACACTCCTCTTATGACAAATAATGAAAAGGTTGATAGCCACTGGTGGTGAGGGCTTGGGTGGGGGTTTGCCAAATACTGATATTTTAAGGATGATATTTATTTTTAAATCTGTTTACATACCAAATAAACTGCCAATGTTCAGTGTCATTGGGCAGTGAAACCTAATAGGTACCAGAATAGGTAAGAGGACCTGTTGGTTTTCAGAGGTCAGAGATGTGTATGGAGCTGCAATGCTCCATAAATGCTCCTGTCTCCTAAAAATTACATTTCTTTACTAATTTGCAACAGCAAATAATGTTTTGAAGGAAGCATAATTCCGGTGTTTTCACGGTGGTCTCCCTCTCTTCCATCTGCCATTTTTCTTTCAGCGCAATGCATCATGGTATATCACAGTGCTTGGTTAGTGACCATGGTTGTACACTACTTTTCATGATGCACTGTGCAATATGTTGAGTCCACTAGATAAGGAATAATAATTCTCACCTAGTGAATGATGTCGGACAGAGGCAACACTCCCAACATAATTACTTTGGCCACTAGAGGGAGTTGCTTAACAGTAAATGTAAATATGGATCGTTTATTTATATAGCACCATATCATAACAAAGTTATCTCATAGCACTTGTTCATATAGAGCAGGCATAGACCACCTCTATCTACAGAGGCCCAACAATTCCCACCATGAGCAAGCACTAGGCGACAGTGGCAAAGAAAAACTCCCTTTTAACAGGCAGAAGGGAAGGGGGGGTAGAGTGAGAGAGTGAAAGCAGGAAGAAAGACAACACACAGCAGCACAGTACAGTTCCAGATACAGATGTAAAGCAATAGTAGTAGCAATGGTACTGATGATGACAATAATAAAAATAATAGTAGCAATACAATAATAGTAATACTAATAACAAGTGCAGTAACAATAAAGTAGCAGTGTCTGTTGAGCAAGAAGCAGCAGGCAGTCCGCATCCACAGATCCAGAAGCAGAAACACTCACAGACAGCAGCAGAATGAGCGGGAGAGGGGAGAGAAAAGGACGCAGTTGAGTTAGTAACAAGCATTAATGGCATAAGACTGCATACAGATGGAGAGGGATAGGAGGAGAGAAGACCTCAGTGCATCATGGGAAGTCTCATTGCAGTCTAGGCCTATAGCAGCATAACTAAGGGGTGGCTCAGGGCTCACCTGAGTCAGCCCTGTTATAAGATTGATCAAAGATGACAGTCTTAAGCCTACTCTTAAATGTGAGGAGGGTACGCAAAGGTTTCCCGTACGCAAACTGGGAGTTGGTTCCACATAGGAGGAGCTTGATAGCTGAAGGCTCTGACTCCCATTCTACTTTAAAAACCACAAGGAGCCCTGCATTCTGAGAGTGCAGTGCTCTAGTGGAGTAATAGGGTACTATGAGCTCTTTCAGATATGATGGTGCCTGACCATTAAGAGCTTTATAGGTGAAGAGAAGGATGTTAAATTATATTATGGATTTTACAGGTAGCCAGTGTAGAGAAGCTAATGTTGGAGAAATATGATCTCTTTTCCTGGTTCTTCTTAGTAAATGTGCCACAGCATTTTGGCAGGTGTGCTCCCGCCCAGGTGTGGCTCAGCCGTTTGGGATGTACACTCCGTCGCTGACTCGGCCGGGCCTCCTCCTGGGGCTCCGCCTCCTGGGGGGCTGTGGCTCAGCCCTCCACCCTGGTCTGCCGCAATGTTAATCAGGTTTTACCGTTGCTTCTAGGATTCCTGTGTTTGAAGATAAGTCAGTACCAGCTGACGGCATGAGGAATTGAATTTTATCTCTAATAGTTCAGATTTTATCATTAAAGAAGCTCATGAAGTCGATACAACTGAGACCTATAGGAATACATGGCTCAATAGCTGTGACTCTCTGTTAGCCTGTCTACAGTGCTACAGTTCAACAAAAACCTGGGGTTGTTCTTATTTTCCTCTTTTAATGAGTAGGCTGCTCTGGCTTTACGGAGGGCTTTCCTATACACTTTCTTACTTTCTTGCCAGACTAAACGTGACTGTTTCAGATTGGTGGAACGCTAATTCCTTTCAAGTTTACGTGATGTTTGCTTTAATTTGCAGGTTTGTGGGTTATACTATGGAGCTAACCTCCTTTGTTTTATTATCTTCTTTTTTAAATGGGCAATAGAGTCGAGTGTCATTCGCAGTGATCCTGCAATTTGGGAGGGACTAAAGCTGGCACAGGAGTTTTCTGTTATATTGAGTTATGGCACTGAATAAAATGCAGATGGAATCACTTCCTTGAATACAGCTATAGCACTTTCAGATAGACATCTAGCATAGGAATGTTTACCTAATGGCGTGTAGTCCACTAATAGGAATTCAAAAGTTATTAAACAAAGGTCGGATAAAAAAGAATTCTGTGGAAAGAGTATTAGTCGTTCAATTCCAATGCCATAGACACGAACGAGGTTGAGGCTGTGGTTAAAACAGTGAGTGGGCTCATGTACATTCTGACAGAAGCCGATCGAATCTAATAATGAGATAAACGCAGAACTAAGGCTGTCATTATCAATGTCCAGATGAATATTAAAATCATCTACAATGATTACTTTATCGGTTTTAAGGACCAAACCTGATAAGAACTCTGAGAATTCAGATAAAAATCCAGAATACGGTCCAGGAGCGCGGTACACTATAACAAATAGAACTGGCCCTAATGTTTTCCAATTTGGGTGCGAAAGACTAAGAACAAGGCTTTTGAACGAGTTATAATTTAGTTTAGATTTAGGATTGATTAATAGACCTGAGTCAAAGATGGCTGTAACTCCGCCTCCTCAGCCTGTACCTCGAGGAATATGAGTATTAATGTGACTGGGGGGAGTGGATTCATTTACATGACACAGCCAGGTTTCATTCATTCATTCATTCATTCATTCAGCCAGGTATCAGTAAGACAAAATAAATCAATATGATTGTCTGATATTAGATCGTTAACTAGTACAGCTTTAGATGATCTAATGTTTAAGAGTCCACATTTAATTCTCTTATTTTATTATACTGTTGCAATGGTGGTCTTAATTTTTATAGGGTTTTTATGTATAGCTCCTTTTCTGTTTACTTTTGACTTAATCAATGTAAGTGGTCGGGGGTAGACACCCTCTCTATAGGGTGGGTAAGTGGAAGCACAGAGAAGTGTGTAGGACTGCAACTCTGCCTCCTGTTCTCAACCCTGAGTTGTCATAATTTAGGTCCACTAATAAACAAATGTTTCTAAATATGAGAGCAACTCCATCCAAAGTGGGATGGATACCATCTCTCCTAGTCAGACCAGGTCTTCTCCAGAAAGTCCGCCAGTTTTCTACAAACCTACCTAGACAGTCAGTGGTTGAATGATGACATGCAGCTATACATGTCATCACTAGTAAGATTTGGTAGGGGACCAGAGAAAACTATGGAGTCCGACATTGTCTTTGCATATGTACACACCAATTCAATATTAATTTTTGTGATTGGCGTAATCGGGTGTCATTACCACCGACGTGAATAACAATCTTATCATATTTACGCTTATCCTTGGCCAGCAGTTTCAACGTCGCTGCTCTGGCCCCGTGGATACATTTGACTATGGTCGCTGGTGTCGCTAACTTCATGTTTCTCAAAACAGAGCTGCCAATAATCAGAGTTTGTTTCTCAGTGGATGTCTTGCTGAGTGGAGAGAACCTGTTAGAAATGTGAACTGCTCGCTGGTGAACCGTAGGCTTTGGCTTAGGGCTATGCTTCTTTCGGATAGTTACCCAGCCTCCCTGGTTTTCCAGCTGCTCGGGAGTTCCTGGGAGATGGCTAGCAGAAGCTACCTTTGGTCAGCTCACACCAGCTGGGGGCTGGCTAACTACATCTGACTGGCTTTCCATGGTGCGGCGCAGCGATTCCAACTCAGTGAGCCTCGCCTCCAACATGGCGTATAAACTACATTTGTTACACGTACCATTATTGTTAAAGGAGGCAGAGGAATAACTAAACATTTGACACACATATCAAGAGAGAGCAGGAAGGGAGAGAGAGACGCAATCCCTAAGATCTAAGCTGAAGTGCGGTAGCAAGCAACTGAATAGCGTGTAAACACCTGTGAGATTACCGGAGAGTCACTAACAGAAGTGAGCTATGAGTGTTTAAGCAGAACTTGTGTATACATAAGTGTATAGTGGGTAATTAGCTTATATACATTGCAATTTGGACCAGGACTGGCTACTTGTGATGTCACAAATCCCGCTTGTAGCCCTGCCCCAACAAATCTAATTTTCAATGAGCACATAGGAACTTTCCCATTTCAGCACATGAATGTGAAAACATACTTCTAGTGTCACACTCACATCATCATCATTCTGTACAGTGAAGCTCAAACATTTAACTGGAGGAACAGGAGTCGAGGGAGACTTTAATGAAGTTATTTCAGAAACCTTTGGGTGATATCACAGACGTTACACCCACTGATTCAATATTGAGTTTATATATTGGTCCAATGACCTGTCTCATCTTAATTTTTAGTGTTTTCATGTCCCACAGGCAGATGGGCTGTATTAACAGACACAGAGCAGCAGCAATCAGTAAACTCTGATGTAGTGTAGATGCTGATCAGATCACCGGATGTGTGTTAACCTTAAGTCATGTCCAGCTACACCACACTAGGAAATCAGAGGAACTCATATCACTGATATCACCTTTATGTTTAAAACACTTTCCAGAGCTGATTTACAATGAATCCAGTTGAACTGGGCCTTATCCTGTAAATATTCACTGTGTCAGTTACAAGTATGTGACTGGATAGGCACCCCTCCCTGCTTTCTGTAACACTGCAGCCCACCATGTATCAAACACGCAGCCAATTCACAGGGGAGCCATCATTGGGAATATATAGCAGCTCCTGGGTTACTTTGTATTGTAATAGATGCATTGTGCTGCCTAAGAATATCCCAGCCTGTATTCAAGCGGAATGAACAAAAAGGGAAGAAGAAGAAAGAGTCTGGTGCAGATTCAGGGGAAAGTAGCGTAATTAGAAAGAGATGGGATCGGGGGAGGTTCAGTTGCTCTAGATGCGAAATCTAATTTCTATATAATGTCATTTAAATCCTGTGATCCAGGAATTGTATTTGAACTCAGATTATCGGAATCATCAGCCCGTGAATGCCTAAGATCCCTGCCAATGTTTGTGTGTGTGTGTGCGTTTTTATGTGTGCAAATGTGTGTGTATGGAGGAGAAGGGGGAGGGGGAGGGATTTAGTGTTCCTCACATTCACAAGTTTCAAGCTTTTTGGGGATGATTATAGTGGTGGATAGAAAAGATGAGAGCAGGAGGGAATAAAGGAAGGTTTTGAAGATGGCACAGAAAGGGAAAAAACAAAATGAATCTGCAGACAAAATGAGCGTGAACTCATTTAAGCTGATAACCTTTATCTTTTGCTTGCAATCACCAATAATTTGGAAGCAACAATGAAGTGAAAATTTATTTTTAATTTAGTTTGCTGGTATGCCATGCTATTATATATATATTACCATTAAATGCTACACACCTGTACAAAGTCAAAATCTGCATTACTCTCACCTCTTCAAAATGCATGTATTATGTAGCAGCATACGTCAATAAAATATATCCCACACGCACTGCATTCCAGGTGTAATAAATGCACTTTGCATGTCTGCTGGGGACGATAAAGTTTGTTTTAGACTTGGCAGCTCTGTAGGGAAAAGGAAACATTCAGGGAGAATGAATTTACGACCAAGGAAGAAGCTCCATCATTCACTTGTATGACACAACACAACTTTATTCATTTCCTCAGAGCAATTGCAAACTACAGATGAGAATAATAAATAAATGAATAAATACTGAAGCCACAAGAACAGCAGGTGCCCATATGACTGAGTAGTGTCCACCAGTCAGTTGGCTGAAACCTGACAGGAGAAACTTAGGGCTAAAAAATTCCAGGATACCCTCGCTGCTATCTGGCTCAGCACCTTGCTAGGGAATGACATGCCCATGGATATTTGGTATGAGTTTTACAGCCTTATGACGCATTGTCATAAAACGGGGTGGAGTTTCCCCCGTCGACGGGGGCAATAGAGCTTAAGAGGCTAACAGTGGAGGAGCCGATATCTGATATTTAATCAAAGCCAGTATTGACCTAATATACAGCCCTGAACAAGTTGCTGTCAACTGAAAGCAACACTTGACACAAATGCTAGCAGCCCTGCTTCATAATTTGTTAATTATTTAGCAATTACAGCAATTTTGCCATTTTCAACCCTTGTTGAATGTTATCACACTAATACAGGTACACACATACATACCTGAAGACTGCCCCGTACAACCTCAGACTAGGTCTACATTAAACCAGTGTGAAAACAATTTGCGTCCACATTAGTGTTTATAGGTCATTTTGGTAGAGACATCTGTCAACAGTGAAACACCTGAACAACTTAAAAACAGCTAAATCTCTTCTTCTTCACCCTCTTTTCAGTTGGCAAACAACAAAACTGCATCACAGCCAACATCTGATAAGGAGTGAGAGGTTAATGACAACAGCTGTATCATCGGCTGTATTGACATTTAAAAATGTGCAATCACAGAAAAAAAACAACAGAAGGTTTTCTTAACTTTACTGTCACACAGCTGCCGCCCGTGAGGCAACACACACAGTCGGTTACTCTGCTGAGTGTCTTCTCCTGCCTCCTGCTCTCTGTCACCTATACCCATACTCTAATATAGCCAAATTCATCATATAGTTCTAATTTACATATTTCTCTGTTTTGATGTCAGACAAGTATCCAACAAAATCAGCATTAATCCAGGTTAATGGCAACAGCTCTGCTGTGTGTTCAACAGTGAACATGCACAGAGAAAGTCAGAGGTGACACAGCCCGACCCTCACTAAGCGGCATATGTCATTGTTTTGGAATAGCTTGTACACATTGAAACACAAAACCAGCATTTTAAGATGAATTCATTTGGAAGGCCATTCTGTTAAAGTTCAGAAACATACAATTCTATTCTAGATGGAGGGCTGAAAAAGAGATGAAACAGAGAAAAACAAGCTTTTACAAACGCAAGTTGTGGGCAGATGCATAATACATTTGGAAATAACAAATAGTAATTAAAGCTGCAAGCAGCGTTGAACGGGCCCTCGCAGACCTGTGCACGTCGGGGCACGCGCGTAGCGACCTCGGGCTCTGAGAGGCCATACCTCTCCTTGTCACTAGGTGGCGCTGTAACCAGGGGCGACAACGTGTGTACAGTCGGCCTCAGACTGAGGCGGGCATCACATGTGCGAAGTTTGGTGCATCTCGGACAAAGTCTGACATTTCCTCCTGTCAGTAGGTGGCGCTATGACCAAGGATGCAAACGACCATTTAAATGGCTTCAGGCCCGAGGGGGGCATCACACGTGGGAAGTTTGGTGCGTCTTGGAGAAAGCCTGAAATTTCCTCCTGTCAGTAGGTGGCGCTATGACCGCGGACAACATCGAGCGCA
>JAVQJF010061456.1:0-11182 GCA_036023855.1 Gadopsis marmoratus
AAATGTCAGTGGCCTCCACCTGTAAAACCACTCCTGTTTTGGGGGTCGTCTCAGTGTTGCCCTCTAGTGCTCCTGTTGTTAATTTCATTAACACCAAAGCAGCTGAAACTGATTAACAAGCCCCTCTGCTGCTTAACTGACCAGATCAACGTCCCAGAAGTTTGATTGACTTGATGCTGTACTCTGCTTAAAAAGTGTTCCTTTCATTTTTTTAGGCAGTGTATGTAGATTTTCAAACAATATTCAACCCCACGTTTGACAGTAAAGGATTTCACTAAAACCTTTTTGTGGTAGAAATGAATTAATCTATAAATTATTAATTAACAATTTTACATAATCACTATTAGAATGTATTTTAAGCAACTATTTTGTCAGCCATGTGATTCTGACATTATTCCAGGTCTTGCTATCTGAAGCCCTCGATAAGCCTGGTGGCTGGTCTGATGGTGTCATGCCTCAAGCTTTGGCTACAGTGTCTTTTTCCCCTCTCACCCAGTCCAAACCCCCCCCAGCATGCCAAGCAGGGGCGTCTGCACAGCAGGGCACTGAGCCATGTCTCCATGCTTAGTTGGACCAGTTCGGCCAATTCCATGTTAACAATAACGGACGTCACCGCGGTAACAGGTTGTCAGTCCCTCAGCCCTGGACACGAGCTGCCCACAGTTGCTCATCTGCATATCTGCTGCAAATGCTTCTAAGATGTTTCAACAACTTGGGAGGAGAATTCTGCCCTCTCAGAGAGGTTTCTGGACCGCAGTGTGAAGGAGAGTGGAGTGTAACGCTTTACTTTCAAATCATTCAAATCTTAATGTCACAGCCCAGCCTCTCCACAGCTAATGTGGTTATGGCTGCGAAAATCTCAAATATAAGCTAGCAACTAGCTAAGTGGTTAGTAAAGCCCAAAGGATCCACTGGACAGGCAATACAGCCCATGTCAGCTCATTGCAGCAGCATGTGTGTCGCCGTATGTGCCAGCTGATTGTTAATGTAGAAGAAACAGTGCTGCTTTTGTGTTCCTCAAAACTCCGACTGGCAACGTTCATCACAGCTGTTCGCTGGCTATCAAACATGTCTAGTTTCCCCAAAAATGATTTTATTGAGTTTTCTGGGTTTTTTCTAGGTTAATACATTAGTTATTAAAGCATTTAGTCATTCCATTGGCCCAAACCCTTTACATGTGTGTGTGTACCAGGATCCCAGCGATGTCACATCCCTCCCAACGTTGCACTACACTTCTATGCTGAAGCAACTACACAAAGGTATTGTAACTCAAACCTTTCCAAGGTGCTGCTACAGAGCCTTTTAAGGACACTTTTACAAACTAAGCCTACTATTGTATTACTGGTAATCTTATTGGAATATGCTGTGCTCAGTTAAAACGGTCTGTTCTTTTGATGAACTCCTTTCCTCATCATTTTTCTAAAGGGCACAACGTCTATAATGTGCTTGTCCTCCCACCTGTGTGTGTGTGTGTGTGTGTGTGTGTGTGTGTGTGTGTGTGTGCGTATGTGTGTACACACTCGCAACTGCATGTGGACCAGCGAGGAGGTTGTGGAGAAAAATGAAATGAGGGCAGTAAAAAGCTCCCCTATCAATAATCACACCACAGAGTCAAGCGTCCCCTCAGGATACAGAACCACAAGAACAGACATCTTTCATTCGTCCGTAAAAAGAGACTGTGACAGGGTTTTTAAAAAAAAAAAAAAGCATCCCACAATCTCAAATGGATGGACTACACAAGAGTAGCTCGCAAAACAACCCCCCCCTCCCACCCCCTTTTTTTTAAATGACAATTTTTTTGTTTTGATTTTAGGTTTGTTTGTCTGTTAACATGTTCATCTGTTTGGTTTTATCTTTCCAAATGTCGAAATCATCAATAAAAACATAAGTGGGGGGGGGGGGGGGAAGCATCCTGCAGCTGTCTGTGAAGATGAATAAATATGTAAGCTACCAAGGCCAGAGGAGTTCTGAGAGATGGTGTAGATGGAGGTTTGTGTCATTACGTATGCACATGTTTAGACTCAAAAATGCTTGTGTTGCTGCCTTTGTGCAACACTTCAGTCTTGTTAGATGTATTAAGTCCTGCAAACAAGCCGTCTTTAGACTTTTACTCCTGTGATATGATACTCCAGACACGTCGGCCTAATCATAAGCAGTCAAACCAACGGCCAAAGGCGGTAGAGTTGTATTTTTTGGTTGTTCCTGATGTGGCAGGGTCAGTGTCAGTGAAAAGGTTGAGATATCTGACCTGTGTCGAGGTCTCGGCCTCCCTCTTGGTTTGGCCTTGAGAGCGCCACTGCACCGTCACGGTCCTCCCCCCCCACAGCCCTGCAGGACACAAAGCAGGTGGGAGATTAATAGGATGTAGGACTGCATACATAGACTGTAACATTACATGTGAGGCAGGTCAACAGAGATGGAGGAAATGCTTACTGGTAAGAGTTAGAAAGAGCAGTGGAAACAACAGGGTCACCTTCCTGCGCAGTGTAGAGTCACAGCGTCACAATAAAAGTGCATCGTGGCCTTACATGATGGAGGTATAGTGTACGCTCCATGGGGAACCCACACCTCCACCAACATAAGAAGAAAGGACTTTCAATACTGATAATATTAGGTTTATAGGGCTTCAGGGTGTTACATCACACAGCAAAGGACATTTGTTTCACGAGCGAAGCAGCAAATGTGTCTTCACGTGGTTCACATCTCAGTCATCGTAAAAGTAGCCGCACATGCACAAGCCTAATTCCTACTCCGACAAATAGATGCAAACACTGCCTTACTCTGCTGCTTGCCAATCAGTACTTCAATATGCTCCAAAAAACTTCAGACCTGTTCAAAGATGAAACAATTAGCCTGTTGATCATTTAGTAGATTGACAGAAAAATTAATCGACAGCTGTTTTAATAATCAATTCATTGTTTCAAGCCAAAATGCCTTTTTCTTTTTTTAAATGAGCGGCAAAGAAGTAGCATAAGTTCACAGGCTGCGTCGCATCGGCATGGATCCCCCCAACAGCGACATGGTGCAGCCTTGTTGTGTTGTAGAGTGACAGATGAATGTAAAACATCAGCATCGCCCTCAAACGTTGGAAAGGTAATCAACGATTTAGTTCGCAGCAATCCTGTGAAAAAAGACTTCACAAAGAGCTTCGCAATGCAGGACGGACTGGAAAGAGCAGACAGAGGGAACTGAAAAGGACGGCCAAACTGATCTCACAAAACGTTGACACATCATCACCTTTTGATAGCGAAACATATTCCCAAACCCGCGCAGTTATGGAGCAACGTTACCATTCAGTCCTGGTTTGGGCTCTTTTGGCTCTGTTTTGGTCTCTACCAACTCCTGGGGGAAATATCTGGAGCTTTTAGCAGCAAGTCGCTGACTGTGTCTGTCTGCTGTTTGCTGCTGAGAAGGTCGAAGTGTAAAGTGGGTTTTTAAAGCTTTTCTCTTCAATAGATCCCTGCTGATGATGAAAGCAACACTATTAGAGAGGTGAGAGTCCAAAATAGTAAAGTATAAAAGCTCTGTAAAGCCGAGGGGGAGCTGCAGATGATAATTCTCTGTAGCTTCATCCTTTAGCCATTCACACTTTCGTGTTGTTTTCACATTGACATACTGTATGATGCATTATTATTATAAAAACAACAATTCTAGCCGCGTTAAGTCGATTTTACAGATGACTGTGTGGACTGTAAAAAAACAGTGTGAACAATCTGCAAACCCGTTTCTATCTCTTATTTAATTTTTTATCTCTACCTTTTAATATCAGAGTCTGTTCAATTTAGAAAACCTAGTGTTCCACATACATGTGCACTTTGTGTGCACACTATTTTATACAGTGTTTTATACTGTTCTCAGCTCAGGTGCTGCATGTGCACAAAACCAGTCAAGTCAAGTGATCTCATATCTACTCACAGGAAATGGTCGATCCATCTTCGTAAAAGTTAATTAAAAACTGAAAGTAAATATGCCACAATAATTGGAAAACTACTATTTTCGCAGGTTCTGTTGCAGCATTTGTCTGACTGGCTTGATTTCAGTCAATGCACCATGGAATAATGGCTCCCATTTTCACCGTGCAAGGATCTCGAGAGGATGACTGGATTAGCTCAGATGAATCATGAGCTCACTTCAACTTGACTAAAACACTTCTCAGGATGTTGAATTTCAAGTGTGAGTGAGTGACTCGTACACGTCAGCCGGGGCGGCTGTGCGTTCTACCACAGATAGCATTGGAACATCACCGTTTAATTTGAACAGAATAGCAATGAAGAGAACAGACATGTCATTTGGAAGAACAGAACAAGACACAATATAAGGCTGGAGTGTAATGGACTTAAAAAAACCTCAGTCTGCAGGTTATCAAGCATTTGAGTCAAACACACACACACACACACACACACACACACACACACACACAAACACACACGTAACATCGGTTCTCTTCTTACGTGGTTTGGTTTTGTAAAGACCATTAACTGATATTTCTGTTATTAACTTCGAAACCCAAAGGTTTGATATAAAATGTTGTCAGACGGGGTTTCTGTAATTAACCCTTTTCGTTTCATTTTGATCGGCTTTATTTTAGCCGATATGATCCATTAAAATATGGCAGGATCAGCCCCGGATCACCTCAGGGCATGTTCTCTATTCACGAGTTCTGTAAATAGTGGAAAATAGAGGAAAGCGTGAGCTAAATACATTCAACAGGGGAATCAGGAGGAGTCCGATTCGATAAGCAGATTCAACACTGCACTCAGTTTAAATAAAGGCAGAAGAATCTGTCTCAGAGAGCAGTTTCTGCCGTGACTGATGCCAAGGTGACACATTGTTCGGGGCAATAGGTGATAAAAGGCTTTTAGCAAACAAGCTGATACAGCTACTCTGTGTTTTACATCTGTGCATACAAGCACAGATTGGAGCCTCGAAGGCCACACTACACATGATGTCGATTGAGCCCATAAAGTGTTACATCATGCTGCTTTATGCATATTGACTCAGAAATAGACTATTGGTAGAACAGTGCCAAATCCGACAACACACAACCCGAACGTCCCACTGAGCAAGGCAGCTCTCCTGGCCATTTACCCTTTAAGCTAGCGTCGCGCTCGGCTAAGAGCCCACTGAGAAAGTCCATCACACTGCTTTGACAATAGTGCCCAGCAAGGCCTCTGCCATGTTCTTGTCACGTAAACTCCTAAAAAGCATTGAGCTCCCACAGCGCCCTTAAAGGCACTTGTCACTCGCTCCACTTGTGCAGTAATCCATTAAGCGCTCTCATTGTCAAAGGCGCCTTGTGCGTTGCACAATCTGCATATGTGAATAACACCCCCACAAAGGGAGTGCAGCGCGCCTTAGAATCTGCAGCGGTGGGTTTTTTCTTTCTTTTTCCTTTAAAACTCAAATGCAGATTGTTTCTTCAGGTTGGGGGAAGATCAAGATGCTTTACCCGCCATGCAAAAGGTCACCATTAATCGCTGACAACACTGGAGGAAATCCATAAAGTCTCGGCAGCACTTGGCCTGGAACCGCTACGGGCAGGGAGGAGGGAACATTTCTGTGACATTTGAGGATTTCGGAAAAGGGGAGTGCAATATAATGGATGTGGCCCGTTCTCCCGATCTTTCCCCCGCCCCGTCTGGCGTGGCGTTGCACACGTTGCCCATGGCGTGGCATGCTGTGCTCATTAGTATTTCCACTGCATCCCCACATCAGGAGGCCGCCGCGCTGACCCGCTATACTGGCACAGAGCAGGTTCTGGCGCCCGTCCACAACCATGCCGTGTCGACACCAGGGTAAAGTGACTGACTCCCCCTGTGCTTTCTGTAGCTTTTAACATTTTCATATCTCCAGTGCAACACATAAATCCCACACCTTTCCTTTTCTTCTCTTTACAGATAGATGCCTCTCTGGCACCTTACCGTGCAGAGCTGTGATGAAGTCCTTTGTCGTGTTACTACTACAGATACTACTAGCGCGGCTTCTGCGGTTAATGCAATCTCAGCAAGTCCTCCTACTGCTTCACAATATTATCTTTACACTGGCAAACAACTGAAAGGCTTTTATCATGAAGCAGCTGCAGAAGGTGTTGACTTAGTCACAGAGATTAGCCGACTGCTCGTGCAATAAAAGTTCTTCTACATCTAGATATTTGTTTCTGTGCTTTTATTCTCCACAAAGAAAATACGCTACAAGAGGGTTGGGGGGGGGGGGGCAGCAGCCACTTCAATAGTTCTGTTGTTGGTATTAACTTCACCACCACCTTTGATATAAAAGGTGGTGTCAGACAGGGTTGTCTGATTCCATTTAGTTCTTTATGATTATTTATTTCAGTTGTAGAATAATCAATCATTTCTGTATAGGACCTGGATTCGGAGGGCGTCTCTATAATTCTATCCTGTACAGTTAAAAGAATGAGGGCTCCTACTTTAGCACTTACAGTTGAGTTCTGACAGCAAGTTCACTTGTAGAATCTAGATCCACACTGGTAAAACACTCAAATGTTTCAAACTCTTACTCTCTCTAATTAATCTAGTTTCAAATCTAGAGCTGAAAACATTTAAGTCAATTAATCAGTTGATTGAAAAAAAAATAATGAGAATTAATTATTTAATCGTAAATCATTTCACACAAAAAAAAAACCCAAAATCTTTGGTTGCAACCTCTCCAATGTGAAGGTGATCTGCTTTTCTGCTTTTTTAATCACTGTAAACTGAATATCTTTGGGGATTCTTGGACTCCAAGTCACTGTGTTAGCATTAAGTATAGTGAGCTGTCAGATTAAAGGGGAACTTGATTTTGAATCTGATTTTAAACCAAAGTGTTTCTACTGAATATATAAAACAAATAGTATAAAGCCTTTAGTGTAAATGACCTCAAGCGATGTCATTCGAGTGTCAGCTGGGGCTGAAAACTACAAGTTTGAAAATGAAAAATCTGTGGGTGTGAGGTTTGAAAGAAATGAGTTTACCAGTCCTCTCTATCCTGCCCCAGACCTCCAGACCAGACCTCTCTATCCTGCCCCAGACCTCCAGACCAGTCCTCTCTATCCTACCCCAGACCTCCAGCCCTCTGTAGCCTGCTAGAGGCTCAAGGCTACATTAGCTGCAATCTCCGACTGAACTGCATTTGCATTGTGGGTAATGTAGGCGCCAGGTTTTGACAAGAAAAAAGAATGCATGGAATAATAATAAAAAGCTGATAGGTCTGCTTCTGAATCAATTATAATCTTTTTTTTTTAAACTGTCCATTGTGAGTCTGATAATGTTATAGGAGTACAATGCTTAATGGGTGGAGCTGTAGGCAAAAAGCATTTAGTGCAGTTTGCCTACATCTTTTCCCATGCTGTTCATGCTGTATGGAAACCCTTGTGTTCTCTGCAGTCAGAGGCTCTGATCAGTGTTGCTTATAGTGCAGCACAATACAGATACAGATATGTATTACAGTTGAATGGAAATTCAACATTTGTAAAAGTACTTGAGCTCCACTCTCCTCCCACAATGCAGTCCTCCCCCAAGCCCCCACCTCTGCATATATAGCTCAGAGAACAAGGGTGCACTCATTCCACTTTAGCTTATATGGAAAATGATGGGTATTGCAGTGTTCACTTTGAGCTTATTAAAAAGTAGAGATATGGTATTGATCTGAAAGTAAATAAGGGAGCTTTGTTCAGATGCAGAGGTCTCTGCTAGATCCATACAATGGCTGTTTGCATTTCACCTAATAGAGCTTGCACCCTTTGATATATTTTCCAAGCTTTCCGAGCTTCAGAACATTTCACATCTCACTTGGTCTATTGCTCCGATTTTCAGATAGGGTCAGGAGAGTGTTTGGGTCGTGCCAACATGTGGCCCAGACAACATGAACAACTGTATTCAATATTCATCCACTGCCAAAATCAACAATTGGCACGTTAGTCTGGAGTGTCTGTCATTATGGCATCCTCTCTGCAGAAAACATTAAGGCTGGCTAATAGCTTCAGCAGAGGCATTAGAGGTTGGAGGGGATGAGGCTCTCCATCACCCCGCTCCCCCTTAATGATCGACTACAGCTCGACAAGGGTTTGGGGCGCTTAATAAACAGCAGGCAGATGTGATACCCAACCTCAGAGTCAACAAATCACTGCTGCTCTTTGCTTCACTTCTGGCTGCAACACTTCCACAGAGTCTCCGGTGACGCTTTTCAATTGCAAAATCACCTTGTGTGACAGTGTGTGTGAGTGTGTCTGTCAGGTGTGTGCTGGGTAAGCCGATCTTCTCCATTCTGCAGGGGAAGAATGAAGTATGTATGGACGGATGGATGGATGCATGGATGGGTGGATGGGAGAGGATAAGGAAAGGCAAAAAGGATGAGACAGTCAGTTCCTCTAACCAAGATCCTAAACCTCATTCCCCAGTTTAGCAGAGAGCTCATTGGATACACCGTCTTATCCGCCTGCTCAAACGCAAACCTCGGGGCATCCGTTCACAGTCAGAGACAGAGATAGAGCTCTCTATGGTAAATTATCTTTTAAATGCTTCCTTTCATGTCTTTTTCCTCACCCTCCTCTCCGTCTTGTCTCCTATTACAGCTCTGTTAGTACTGCTGGATAATTCTACGTCTGCTTGTGTGGAAAAGCGGAGGCGACCGAGTGGCTTCAACGTTTCACAGCACTCTGACCTCTTCAATCACTGTGAGGCAGAAGGAGAACGATGAGCTGGAAGAAGTTTGAGAGAGGCCGGTCAGCATGTCTTCCAAAATGGGTGCACCTGGGTCCAAAGAAAATCAATTTATTTTTAAGAAGGTGTTGTACTCCATACACGGAGTTTTTCAGCTCTTCTACGAGTTGGTAGCTCCATAAACTGAAAATCCTGTGATGGAAAAGGGTCAAGAGGTGAAGCTCAGCTCCACACAGCTCCCTAAAGAACAGCAGCCCACTTTCCTAGATTTGTAATCCACATTTATAGTGGAGCAGGCTCTGATCCCAGTTTAAAGTCAAAACACTGACAGAACCAGAGGGCTCTGACAAATTGTACTACATGATGTAATCCACTTTGGACTTAGGGGGGCTCTCCTTGCTATTTTACATCCATTCTGCAACTCAAACACAGAAGTGAACTCATGTAAAAGTTAGTCATCCATCATCATCATGAGCCTGTGAGCTCATCTAACCTCCCCCTTTTCCATCCTACTGCAAAGCATTCCATGTGGCAGTGTTATATCTGTCCCTCTGAGCTTCTGTTAGTGGCCATCACTAATTCTAAATATTCACTTCCAGAAACATAAAGCACTCCACCAATTTTAAATGTCAAAGTGAATTTACTAGCTCCTGGAAACAGTTGTATAAAATGTTCTGTGGCTCTGGACGAGCTAAGTCAGATGTAATATCCCCTTGTGATGTCATCAGGGTTATCTCTGCCTGGGCGTGGAAATGACAAACATTTGACAGAAATCCCACGTTAAACGCCGGGAGGAAGACGAGGGCATTTACCAGACAGAAAATGTCTGAAGGCCAAGGCTTGAAGCCAACTAGTTTGTGTTCGAGGTGTCATTCGGCTACATCTGAAGGGAAAGTGGGGCGAAAAGCCTGCTGTCAGGAGGAGAGATGCAATAATTGATCAAATGGAGATAGCCACAAACACAGCAACCACCGCGGAAAATTGGCCCTCTCGTCAGATTGTCAGTTTCGAGGAGTAACAACAACTGTTGGACACAGACCCTCAATTCCTGCCACGGAAAGCTGTGGGGGCTTCAGGTGCTGTTCAACGATCTGACAAGCACCCTTGAGCCACTAATGAAAGTGAGTTGCCTTTGGGAATTAAAAATGTCTATTAATGTTATGCTAAAAAAGTTGAAAATCAGCTGATACATACCACTGTCAGTCAGCCTCTTCTGACAATTCTTTTTTGTCAGTCAGCCTCTTCTGACAATTCTTTTTTAAATCTGTCTCTTGCAAGTTCCCATAATTAAAGACTAACTTAGCTAAGCTTTCAGACATCCTTTTGGATTACTGGGCTGGGGTGCATACGCTGTAAATGCAAAGTACCAGCTTCAAGGCCAAACCATGCCATCACCCTGCCTGTGCAAGGTTCCCTCTGCATCTTTGTACACTGAACTATTTCAAAAAACACCACACGCTTTCTTCTTCTGCATCAGGTAATATGTCCCTGCTGTGCCAAAACGTATTTTCATTAAGGATCATGAAAAAAATTATAATGAAATGATGCAAATTCAGTGGGAGCCCCGTAATTGAGATACTATGACACAGCGTGGTCTGTGTTCATTATGAGGCATTAATTCTCTGTAGGCTACATTCATTCTGTGCATGTTACATGAAATCATTTAAAATGGCTTTTAAAAGACATGATTATATTTTCTTACCAATGTGAAATCAAGATTGAGATTATTTCATTTGCTTTCAGAAAACTATCTAAGTAAATACACCAAAATAACTTGAAATGTTGAATCATTTTGGGATAATGTGATTTGTCTTTTGTCTGTTTAGACACAAGGTCTTCATGTCAGTTCTACGCTGGACTATACTACATAATCCATACAGACACGGTGTCAGGGGTCCCAGACCCCATAATTAACACCTACAAACCCCTGAAGGTGTCAAAATCAAATTAAATATATTTTCATGTCCAAATATTTATAGACGAGGAGCAACACAGAAAATGTGGCTGACAGTGAACAGGTAGCTGATGTAGCCTATATCAGTTCTTCAGCTGCTGGTTTGGATACCAAACTATGCAATTGTGTCCTTATTTATCCAACGGAAGTTCTTAAATCTGGGAACAAAGTGATGAAACATGGAGTTTCGACATTTGCTGCTATTGTACACATGAACACAAAATTTCAAAAATCATTTACATTTCAAAAGGTCCAAATTGCATAGATATTGCTGTAAATAGGCTAAATACAGTTTAGCCACAGTTTAGCTGTGTTTTAGAACTTAAGACTACGTTGTTCAGGCGGCTGTGGCTGAGGGGGTAGTGTGGTCGTCCATTAACCCCAGGGTTGGTGGTTCGATCCCGCTGTCCGCATGTCCCTGGGCAAGACACTGAACCCCGAGTTGCCCCCGGTGGAGGCCAGCATGGCAACTGTGTCCCCATCGGTGTATGAATGTGGTGTGTGTGTCCCCCTAAATGTCTGTTCGTCTGCCCTGCGATTGACTGGCGACCAGTCCAGGGTGTTTCCTGCC
>JAVQJF010061464.1:0-11796 GCA_036023855.1 Gadopsis marmoratus
ACACACACACACACACACACACACACACACACACACACACACACACACACACACACACACACACACACAGTGATGTATGAGGTGCAGCATAGGTGGCCATGCACTCAGTACTGGTGTAGCAGATAAACGCATTGCACACACCTACTTTGTCATGAGTCTGTTGGTCTGTGTTTTTAATGGACTGTATGTGTGCGTGTGCTTGTATACGTGGGTCTGAGGTTGTCTGAATGGATCTGCGTCTCCTGCATCCACCTGCACAAACACACAGCAGCTGAGCTGAAAGGTACACTAAATGCTGCCCCAGTGATCAGCGCCTGAGCTAGCTCCTGCTTCACGGGGAAACCTCACATCTGCAGATTGTGCCGCTTCTGCTCTCATACTGTGCAAAGCTCCACCCGCAGAAAAGATTTCTCCGTCTGTCCTCTGGGTTCGAAACGAAACACAGAAAACAAACTAATCATCTCACAGCTGAATGCAAAACTCGGCTCCTGAATACTTAGTAGGTAGCTGGTTTCTGCAGGCAAACTGCTGTTATGTCATTTTACTGCAGAGCCCTTGGCTGGAGGCCATGTCTCTTCTGCATCCATCCTCCTCCTCCTCCTTTAACCATGTTCCTCAACTCTCATCCTTCCATCTTAGATCTGTACATACAGCAACTTTCCTTACCTTTACCCTCATTTTAACTCTGCAGAGGTTCTTAACATTTCAGTTTAAAAATCCCTGCTTTACAAGCCCTCATTTCTAGATACCATAGGCTCTGGAAAAGGTATGATTGTATACTGCTTTATGATTTACATAACCTTTCTGTACGCATGTAAGGTCCAGCGACTCCAAATTATTTTGCATAACGTCTCTAGCGTAAAATCCACGCATCTTCCACCTGCAAATGAATGATTCCTTCCTTCACTGAGCTGAAACAGACATTTATAACATATCCCACTTCAAGATTCAGGCACTTATATTTAAAGATGCTACTCCGCCACAACTTGGCCTGAGTTCCTACCCAGTTTCTATTTCAAACATCCATATCTCTTGCAGAGAGTAATTAGTATTCACTACAATTGCCCCTTAAGGTTTATTAATATGCAGCCTTTAAACTATACGGCATGTCATGCTTCGGCTGAAGACACTGACATTCGATGGAATATGATGAGAAAGAAAATGTGTCCGATTTTGTATTTCACGTCTCAACAACAACAACTTTAAGGTCACCAAACGTGTTGGTTCTTACGGCAGGTGTGTGAGTGACGAGGCCAATGTCACAGCTGACACTCTGCCCGTGTCAACGTTCATGCGCTCGTGTTTGTCCTCACCCTCTCCTCTGCGTTATTCTCGTCTTTGGCCGGAGCCGGTCCATCTGGGGACTCTGGGCTGAGCGGCAGGTGTTTCTTCAGGGTGGGCTCCTGGTTGAGGGTGGTGTAGCCCACATGTTCATAGATGGGGTTTATCGTCATCTTAGCGATGTACTCCGCTGCCTGTAAATATGACAGTTAATATAGCTTTTATATTTTAAGAGTTGCATCATTTAGATCACGTTTCTGCCTGTGAAACCACATTTGAAACTACAACTGTCCCTGAACTCAGTCTTGCAATAACATTCTTCCTTTTACAGCACTGTTGTGTCCCCTTTAGTACTTTCCTATTGTCTGAATACACAAATAAATACTTAATGGGGAGAGAGCTCAAGAAAACGGCAATGTTCCTTCTTTCTTCGGGGAGTATTTTCAAGGAATCCACGGATTCAGACACTCATGTAAACAAGTGGTGATCAAAGGGTATTTATGCGAGTCAAGCTTTTTATACCTGGCAAACATGGGCTGAAAGCTCAAAGCTTTAAATGCCTGCATTTTGCAAAGTAATTATGCATAATCAGCATTTACATTCAGTGATTACAACTATTCAGCCCTAATCAGTGGAGCCTCTGTTACATGAAGCAAGCCAAAACTTCAATACCTACTGCCACTTTTTATGAAGCGAAAGACAAAAGGTGACAGGCTTCTCCGTGTTGCTTTGAGTGCAGAACGTTTAGTTTAGTTTGTCAGTAGAGCACGGTTAAGGCGGAAAGAGTGATGAACACACGCACACACACACACACACACACACACCTTGGTCTCTATGTAAAGTGTGATGAGGCCGTCTGTGACCAGGTCATGGATGGACTCAAACCTCTTCTCTCCGACAAAGTGCTTCCCGTCATGGTAGAGGCGGAAGTTTCTCGTCTGGTTCCCAAACCTAAAAGGAACGGAGGAAGAAGCATTAGCTATCGGATTGTCTAGCAGCGGACTGGGTCCTAGACGTTTATTAAGTCAAAACTTTGGGATTTGTTGAGTAGGAGTCAGTGTTGCTCATGCATTCAGGCGCTTGTATTGTGCTGGTTTTCAATCACATACTTTTTCAAGCATCTGGGTTGGATCATTAATCCCCTAAAATCATATTGACACTTATTTTTATGTAAAATCTGATCGAAAATGATGTGACTGAATGGCTTCTTGGGTCAAAGAGTATGAAAAAAAATATATAGGAAGCCTATACTATGTAGTTATATTTTTTTCTTTATACACAAAAATACTGCAGCGACTTACAGAGATTATACAAAGTGAAAAAAAATGGCACAAACTCTAAGCGACAGAGCTGTGATAGACAGAGTCTGAACTGGGCCAACACATGATCCGCTCCTCAGCGGATCACAATCAAACCACCGCGAGATAAGGGCAGCACGGTTAGATCATTAACCCAAAACCCAACCTTTCCTTTTCTGCCCACCCAGAGCGGAACAGCAGTTTATGAAGCGGGTATTTATGGAAGGTAATTATAACCAGAGGGATGGGAGAGAAGCTTGTGCAGGTGGAAGAATGGCATGACTATGAATAGAGCAAACTGACCCAAAACCAAATTTAAATGATGCCATGCACCCATTTCAAAGTGTGACACCTACTCTGAGAAAATGATAGGTCATATTCAAGTAGAACTGACTACATATGCTTACAAGCTAACCAAGCTAAGGCAAAGTGGGCAGATGGGTTGGTATGGAGGATACAAAGACTTATTAGGGAACTTTAAACTTATACAACATCAAACCACCACACAACTGAGCAAGACACAGAACTCTGGCTCCAGAGATACCACAGACAGCTTCCACAAACTGTCACTCCCTCACACTTTCACCTCTCCTCTTGATAAAAGGCTCAGAGGAATTCGGCAAGTGGAGCCACGTGAGTTTAGAGATGAGAGCCTCTGAGCAGCTTATAGCTCAACTGCTGCCTTTAAACCCTGTCACACCTCACAGCACCATGAGGTGCGAACACACGATCAGACGGGCTCGACACTCGCGCCGCTTCTTCTTCTTCTTCTTGCCTTGTCACACAAATACGTGCAGGCGGAGGACAAAGGAGGTCAAACAGTTCCCACAAGGTCTCAGGGGATTCACAAGAAGTGGAGACGCAGTTCAGGCACTTCTCCAAGTGAGGGAAAGGCAAAATATCTTAAGTTATCTTTTTTGGCTTACTTTCCGAGGACTTTCCGTATAATTAATACTAACCTATGATATTACATTGCTCATTCCTACGTGCACCCAGAACCATTTTAATATTTAATACAACGCAAATAAAAGGTTAGGTATCTTAAAAAAACACAAGAATTGTCTGAGCTTAGTTCATACAATGGAAAATGTTAATAATTTATCAGAAAGTGCCTGTAGACCTCAACTTTGGATTTCCTGTGTTTTTGTAGTTGCAGTGGTTCATTTTCCAATATACGTCTGGAATCCCTGGTCCAGTACTTAATCCTGCACATATTCTCATATGTTCTCGATTGTCTGCCATTATCTCCCTAAATTAGCTAAACGCGCAGGCACAAACATACCTTAGAGCCAGTGTGTACGTGCCCGGCTGTCTCTGACTCTCCCTGATGAGGTAGCTGCCTTCGGCCTGACTCAGTAACTGATCGGCCTCTTCTCTGGAGATCATCCCGTGGTACCTGGACATAAAAAAGGTCAAGATTTCTTTCACCATGAAAATAAATTAGCTGTTCAAATCCAAAAGAAGCCAGCCTGCACAACGCCTCATCCACACAACTTGAACTTTTAATTTGCAAGGTTATTGTCTGGTGTTACATGGCTGTAAGGAGCAGACAGAGAGCACTGTGGGGTAATCTTTGACAATTTAACCGTTGGATTAAATGGTGAAAGAATCCAAGGCAACAGCTACAAAGATAGGTGGAGACGGACCCCAAACCATCCTCACTGTTGGAAATGAAATGAGGGAAAGTGCCTCATACAAATCACAGATAAAGGGGAGGTCAACTTACTCTCTTCCATAGTATTTAGGCCGGTTGTCCACCTGCAGGGAAAAGAAGAATATGTAGTCTGTATAACACTGCTGGGTCACACGGGGCAAAAGACTGACACTCATGTGCAAAAAGAAACCTGAGAAAACATTCACACTTGTAACCAGGGTGAAGGTAAAAAACGAGATTTCCATGCAAGCTTAAATGTTTACAACCAACTTATGATGATATGCGAGGATTCATTATAATGCTGACAGGCGAATGGCGGCACACCTACAACAACTACGTCATATTGCTCCGTAGGACAGCAGATCATCCCTCACAAAAACAATATCAACGTAGTGTGTGAAATGCCACCGGCTCTCTTGCTGAATATTTTCCCAGACTTTTGCACATTTTCGAGTCTCGAGCTTGAACCCCACTGGGTCACCGGCGCACGCACGGGTTCGTGAGTGCGTGGGCGCTTAGAATATTGCACGAGTCAGATAAAAAGCTGAGCATTCTGTTGTTTTCAGCAAAACTGCCGGAGAGCCAATAAATCAACAAAGGCCCAACAAACAGTGCTGAATATTAATTTGGGTGCTCTGTTGTTTGTGTGTGTGTGTGTGTGTGTGAGAAAAACACAGGATGAGAGGAAAGGAAGGGACCTACACTCTCAAATATAGAGGGACGGGAGCAGTACTTTTTTTATTACACATTTCAGACTAAAGCTGTAGACACATCTCTTGTACGTGCATAACGCCAGCAGATTTAAAACGCGCTGTAATGCTGTACACGGACTACATATCATACACAGTCAAAACAGCAAAAAACAAATAATACATACAATATAATACATACAGTACAACATAGTCGATGTGGTAAAAGTCAAAATTGGGCCGACGAAGAGCCAGCCATGATGGTGGATGTACACAGAGGAAGTATGTTAGCCCTCCCTTATCAGCCGTGCACGTGCACCTCTGGACACCTACCAGAACTGCTCCGAGGCCTGTCAGTAAGCCGTGCACGGAGCGGGCGGGCTAATACCCATTACTAATGCTCAATAGACATCCTTGACTGCACATTACACAGTGCTGAGCTGAAGGGAATAAGCTGTTTGGAAGAGACACACTTCTCTTTTGCATAAACAATGTGTTTTGAAAGAAATGATGAAATATATTGGACAGAGTGAAATGTCTACCTGGAGGAGCCTGGAGTCACACACACGGAACAAGTATGCAAAAGGGTTTATTTCCAATTTTGTATATTGTGCACCAATTTAAGCAAATGCACTGCCTGTAGGTTTGTAAAAAATCCTACTGCATATTGCCTGCTACAGGTAGGCAATATATATTTGTCCTACAACCACAGTTAGCATTGTCAGCTTGCGTTTAGCGAGTGCTTTGCTAAAGTATGAATTAGAGGAGTCCCACAGAGACAGCTCTTACACAGCTCTTCGGTTACAAAGATAATGTCTTTGGTGGATAACTACAAGACACTCAACAGTGATTGGGATGTAACAGAGAAAAGGTTTTGCAGGAGCCCAAAGGTGAGGTCTGTCAGTACAAACCTCAAGGATACAAAACAGAGAAAGGCAGCAAAAGCTCATATTTAATAAGCAAGAGGATGTGGATGTTTGGCATTTTTGCTTGATGAGCAACTAATCGGGACTAATTCAATAATAGCTACTGCTAATTTTCCCTTTCTTATATTAATGATTGAGAGCACTGCATTGCTCCAAAAAGTTGTCACTGTTAATAATAATGTAACCCGAAGGTCTTCCAGCTAAGGGGCAGGTATGTCACCCCAGACACGCCACAAATTAAAAAGCACCAGCCGTAGATAAGTACTTACTGGTGCATCATTAAAGCACATATGGCTCATCGACAACATGGGGCTGCCAGTAGGAGGGGGGCTCTTCCACTCCGTCTGTCTGCTGAGTTTATAACTGGGTCAGCATTGACTACCTGACCAGGCCAACAGCTGTTCCTTTAACATCACACACACATCCTAACATCCATCCGGCAGGCCCTAAAAGGACTGTCTTTTACAGATTAACACACAACCCCCCCCTCCTCTTTAATCCCCTCGTGGATTCCCCCAAACATCTGGTGGCTGCCTCCGCCGTGGGCAGACGGCATTTGGTGGACATCGGCAAAGTGTCGTGCCACCTGGGTGCGCTTGGCTAGCAGAGATTTAAATTTAAACTAAATGTACAAATCTTAAAAGATGCTTAAATTCTTGCTGTTCTGAACAGAAATAGAAGGCCAACACTTCATTGGGGACTTGTTTAAGCTCACAAATTTTTTCCCCCCATAGCTCATTGTGCCAATATCACTCTATCGCTCCTTCCACTGCAGCATGCGAGCTTTAGCATGATGTCATCCCTGTCTCGCTCCCTACTTTCCTGTTGCTTCCTCTGCTAACACCTACCGAAGCCAATATAACAGAATGTGATTGGTCCTAAAAAAAAAAAAGAACACAAAACCACTGATATACTATGTTGGCTTCCCTTTAAGAATGTTAAAGGTGCTTTTACCAACATGAAAAAAAAACCATGCACCTTAACAGATGCCTTCCCTGGAGACAATGGACTGGTGAGCCACAGCAAAAACACTCAGCCCTGCTACAAGCTGAGTCAGCGAATACCGTCTCTGAGGAGATGAAGCACTCACAGACGCAAACCCACACACACAAAAGACACACTATGAAATGCTCAGCTTGCGTGAGGCTGGATCCCTCCCACTGTTGTTTTCAGCACATTCGCCTGCTGTCGAAGCCAAGAGCAGAACTTGTATGTGATGCTGCCTAAGTGAAGGGATATCAAACTAACTGCTGACGGTCTTAGTCTGCGTCGGCTTTCCTTCAAATGAAAGCTCTGTGAAAGCATATACCCAGGTGACAACTCTGACGACACAAAGAACCTGTGATCAAATCTCCTGTATAGCATTAAAACCTAACCTACACAGTTATGGCTAGGTGCACCATCTACTTTTTCTGCTTGCTCAATGACGCACTATAGGCCATCACTTGTAATATCACGCGGATCGCAGCTGGATTTCGCCAGATACCCTGTTCTTCTCACCTCACAGGTGCAGGTGAGTCTGCGTGGGTGAGGAGCCTCCTGCTGGAGCTGGTACACTGTGGCGGGAGAAAAATAAAAAATCTAAATCAAAACACCGTCAGCTAAAAGCTTTCACCGTAAAAAAAAAACAAAACACTCAAGACAAATAATGAGATTATAAGAATCCTAATCACAAAATACTTTCAAGACATTTAAATATAAATCCATCAATACTTACAGTAAGACTTCCACACTGGTGGCCTGTATTCATCATGATCTGAGGATAGAACAAGCACAGTCAGCTGAACAGGACGCAGAATTTGCTTTGCTACAGTGCCCCCAGGTGGACAAAACATGATAATAATCAATGCTGATTTTATCTGCCTAAAGTTTGATATAACCCACCAAGCACATGCCATCGTGATTATCTCATTTCATTTTTTATCTTCTTTCTTATTTGAAATCAGTTATATAACGCAGAGTATATATTAGAGAAAGCAGCGGGGAGGCATTTTGCATCAAATCAAATCTACTCAAATGCAGGCTTAACGGATGAACGGCTGTTGCTGGACAAGAGCACCAAGATTCCGGGGCAATCACACGATTCTCACGGCTGAACACTGAAACTGCTAAAGGAAATTTAGCAGTTTTACGAATGCCATACCCAAATAAACAAGCTAAGTAAAGTAAAACAGTCACGGCATGCATGACATATGAAGTTAAGGCTTTCAGCTACTTCCTTTACTGTAGTTTGTTTGTAATTACTTTGGGATATCAGACTGATGGAGTTTAAATGGTGACTAAGTGACTTAATAAATAACTCTACAGTGTGAAAGAGACATTTATATTGCTTTGTAGAAATGTAACGTAACGCCATCGAGCTTTCTTACACTCAGACGAGCTTCTGCTGTCACCCCCTCAGGCCTACCGGTCTAAAATGACTTGTAGATGATAGCAGCGTTATAGCAGCGTTTCTCCATTGCTTGCTCAGCTGCTGCAGACCATAAACAACACTGGCACTAATATTAGAGCAAGTGTGACTCTATGCAATATTAGATAAGAACAGAACAATGTTCAGCCCCAAGCACTCAGTTGGAGTTTGGCTGAACTCTGTAGTAGCTACTGAACACTTCCCACACAGTGAAATCCTTTCAGGTTCAAAATTATATTTATTCAGTGGCTGATTGTGACTCATAGTGTGAAGAAAACATGGTGCAGTACTCCATTTACAATTTCAACACAAATGTTCTGGGAGTGGCCCGAGGAGAATAACTTCACATGTACATTGAAGGAAAAAAAAAAATCAATATGATATATATGCTCCTTTTGAACATGGAAATTAATGTTCATCTTAAGGCCCTGCTGTCCTTTGGCCAGCATCTTGCAAATTCAGCCATATGCCTTCCATCTTCTCTGCTGCACGGGGAAAACTAACAGCCTGTTTCCTGTCTCAGTGTAGTCTGCGTTCACTCCACAAGCCTTATCTATTCAACACGTGCCGTCCTGGCATCCTGTCTTCAAAATAACTCCCCGGGCAAGTGTCTCACCCTCTTTCTCAAGGCTACGTACCCTCACAGATAGACACGCTCGCAAGAAAGCAGACATAACATATTGACTGCTGACAACTCACAGTGTCTGATACAAGGGTGGAAAGAAAGAAAAATACAGTGCTTTTACTGAAGTGCTGCGAGGACAAATGTGATGCATTGGTGCTTTGCTTGAGTATTTCTACTTTTGTGAGGCTTTATACTGTAACAACACTACTTTTCAAATTGAAATATTGTGCTTTTCCCCCCCTACTACTGGTATGTTTTCTTAGCGTATTTAAATAGCCTATGTGTTGTCACTTCTGGTCTACAATAACCAAGTACAATATATCAATGGTGGAGTATTCAGATAATTTACCCAAGTACACACAGAAATACAACAATATAACGTTGCTAAATTAAAAGTACAAGTCCTGCATTCAAACGGTTGCTTAAGTAAAGCAAAGTGTACTTTTAAGAAAAGTAAAAGTATTAATTATGTAGTTGAAGGAGTCATTGTTTATATTGTTATATACATTATGTAATTCATTATGATAGCTGAGTATAATCAGCAGTTTAATGCTGATTTAACTACTTTATACACTGCTGGATAGTTTAATCTATAAAAAATGCATCACATTTTATAACATATGCAGTATGGTTTGTATGGAAAGCCTTAACCTGCAAAGCAACTAGTAACTGGAATTGTCAAACAAATATAGTGGAGTAAGAATTTCAATATTCGCTAGGTGGAAAATGGAAATACTCAAGTATTCTCCGAGTACAGTACTCGAATACATTGACTCGCTGTTGTGATCAGTTTGCATTAGAGGATCATTCTCAAGTTTATGGTCATGCATCAGTGTAGCAACCACAACACACACACACACACACACACACACACACACACACACACACACACCGATAATACACCGAGATCAAACAAAAGGCCAAGATGCTGCTTACCAAAGACATTTAGGGCCATCTTGATTCTGCGATATGTTGATGATGATGGTGAGCAATTAACCAGCGGGTCCAAATATCCAGCAAGACGGACCCACTCCTAATCCTGATCCCGATCCTGGAAGAGGGAAGGCAAAAAGAGAATAAAGGTTAAAGCACACAGCCGCTGACTGTGGCGAGCTACCCCGAGAGAAGTGCGAGCAGCTGAGCGACGACACACACACGCACGGTAAATGACCGAGCTTATAAAGAGAGCTAACGTTAGCGGGTTCGGTCAGCGTTACTTTAGTTGACGGGCTGAACCGAGGAGAAAACGGAAAAGACGTATGTTTTGTTGTTTGGTTATTTTTTTTTAGTTTTTTTTTTACATTACTTACTGAAAAGGACAACATTTGCTTCGTAATACAAAATTTAAGTGCGCCGACTACGGCTCGCAGTGGTTTATGAGTCTAACGGTTAGCTAATAACACTCACATTCACATCCATTCCACACTGTGGTCGCCATCTTGCCGGGTCACGTGAGCAGCCTCTCGCCCCTCTCTCCGGGGTAACTATGGCAACGGACCTCGCCGATGCCACTTTGCGGCAAGAAAGACGTCGTCGTAACCGATTTAAGGTCTGCTTTCTTGTTTATACTACACTATAGTTACGTTGTGGCCCATCTACTGTAACCTGTCTGCCATAATAGGCAGCGTAAGCGAACGCTAGGCTCCTCTCTTTTTGGAAAGGGAGCAAGCCAAAAGCTCGAGGACACGTTCGCCCACCTGGCTCCTCGGAGCAGCGAGCTGGCGGCGTCAAAAAGTACCACGGCCGCGTTTTCAGCCATATGGGCGAACGTCTCCCTGGTGGATTCTCGTGGCCGGTTAGCTCAGTTGGTTAGAGCGTGGTGCTAATAACGCCAAGGTCGCGGGTTCGATCCCCGTACGGGCCACTCCCCTTTTGCGCACGCTATCCTGGCCTAAGGCCTGTTGGTGAAATTTTGCACTATATATTTTTTAAGTAAAGCTTCTTAGCCTAAGAGTATATTTTGTTAGTGATACCTGAGAATCTTAGGTATTGCTAACAAAATATACTCGGTAAGTACTCAGAAATCAGAAGAAAATGTCCCCACAAGCCACCACGAGGTGGCGCTGTTTTCCTGCCCCGGTTCCATCACCCCGCCTGCCGGGGTAACCCGTGCTGGAGGCGGTGTGTGTGTGAGTGTGTGTAGCTCTTTATTGTTCCAGTAGCTTTATTGCTCCGCGCGCGTTCGCTTCAATGGCCGTCGCACCGAAGACGCGTCCCACCTGAGCGGCGGCGGCGGCTCCGGCTGCGAACACAAGGACGCCTCAGCCACAAAGTTCGTGTGGGATTTACAATCTCTCGCTGACGGGCGACCTGCGGATCCCGAAGAAAGAGTCCGGTGTGGAGGTGGAGGTGGAGGAGGAGGAGGAGGAGGGGGGGTGAGGAAACCATGCTATCCGGATTATGAAGCGAGTAGCCCTGTGCGGTCTTTGCAGGTTGGGCCAGTTTAAAGTCTGGACGCTGTGGCTTCCGGTGAGCGGTGTTTTGGAGTAGAAGCTCGCTCCGGCTGCTGCAGCCAGACTGCTCTTTTTCCGAATCGCCCCGAGCTTTCAGGCGGTCCGGCAGAGACCTGCTTCCACTGTAAGCCCAATGCTCGATGAGGATAGCCCTCTCCCCTAAGAGCCTCGGACGTTTTAAGAGCCTCGAACGTTTTGCATGTGTCGAAAACGTTTTTCACAAAGTTGGATGTCTTGTGAATGTTTAACTGGCATACTTGAGGGGTGATGTTTTATATTGTGTGTGTGTGTGTGTGTGTGTGTGTGTGTCTTCTCCAGCTTCTCTGCTGCCTTTCCATTCACCATTCATCAAACCTTACAATAGGCTCCAAAGCTTGGGATTGTCAGTGCACATTAATATTGAACACACACACACACACACACACACACACACACACACACACCAAACCTGTGTCTTGAG
>JAVQJF010061467.1:0-17532 GCA_036023855.1 Gadopsis marmoratus
AAGGCTGGACCGTGTGGTCCGATCCAACAGAAGAGCTTCTGTAGCTCAAACTGCTGAAACAGTGATGCTGGTTCTGATAGAAAGGAGTCAGAACACACAGAGCATCGCAGTTTGTTGCATATGGGGAAGCTCATAGTGCCCGTGCTGTCTGGATGTTACGGCCGATCAGTGTACGTGAATATGACTCTATTTTGTTGAATTTGCAGTGTCAAGCAAACTATTTGAGAATGTTTACTTTATATGGCCTATATTGTTGTACCATCTCATCACAGTATTGAAGGTCAATTGTGTCATGTTTATTACGTCTGTGACCAAACATCAAGACCTAAGTCATTGTTATCATTATTATCTATTTAGCATTATCATCTTAAATCAGTGAGGTTAAGGGTCTCTGTGTCTTTACCCCTGTAACAAAGTTAACTGCTGAAAACAACCTGGAATACGGCCTGAAGAAAACGGAGGGATTTCTTTGCTATTCCTTCGTACGTTGTAATGCCCAATGGCTCTTTGACACTGGAGTTGTTTCCTGACAACAGTACTTGTTCCTGTGAAGGCAACAAAGCAACCAGGTTCTAACGCCTCCTCCTCCCCCGGCTGAAAGAGGAGCGCTGCTTCTCCTCTGTATGTTTGTTGCAGTCAGCAGGTTCATGTGGAAGCCATCCAACTTTCCTGCAGTCTGCAGGGGAACAGAAGGTCTCTGCAGTAATCTGTTGCCATTTCCTTTACAATCCAGCCATTAACTTCACCCTGTGACAAAACAAAGATTTTTCTCAATGTAATCTAATTAGGAAGTGGAAAAAAAATAAATAACAACAACACCCGCACAGGCACCCATGGGGATTCAAACGATATGTAACTGAAATTTAATGGGTCTTGGTAGCAATAACAAGCAGCAATGAATATTAATATTTTATAAAGACAATAGCACTCTGTATGGTGGTTTCAAATCTCATTGCTACAGTGTAACATACAAAAGGCTGACAAAAGGTGCAAGCAGCAGTGTGACCTGCTGAGTGGGACCAGAAGCACACAAGTTTAGTCAGACTCAGTGTCACAGTTCAGCCAGACTCAGTGCAAGAACAGATGGTGCACTTAGGAGTAGAGGCGACACAGAGCGACACCGACAAGACACTGCTGCAGCCTGGCTCTCAGATTCTCTTCTAGAACGGACTGTAATTATTCAGGGAGTCAGCTGAGCTCCGTGCTGTTTGTCAGCCATTGCCCTGCATCGCGCTTCCACACTTCCACACATTCACGCTGGTAGATGCCCAGCACAAGCCCGGGCTGCTACTGGCAGCCACAGAGCAGCCTTACCGGAGAAACAGGGGGCCATGTTGCACAGGAGCGGGGATAACTGCTGAGCCGAGGCAGCCGTGTTCACGTCCCAAGCTTGAACGGTTTCTCCGAGCTACCTTTGACACCAGTCGCCTAGCCACAAATGTCCTTCTCTAATATCTAGATGCAATGTTTCCCAACCAGGGTGTACGTCTGCGGTTGCCATGGTGTACATAAGATGGTAGAGTGGCTCAACTAATTTGACACAATAAAAATTACTGTAAATATATTTACACCTGAACACCACTGAGAGGGCATAAAACGTAGTTAGCGAATAAGCTAAACAGTCTAAGCAGCTAGCACAGCTGAAATAGTTAGCTGAAAGTAATGACTAAACAAGTTAGGTAAATGTAATGGATGAATAGTTGAAATAATTATCTAAAAAAATGGATTAATGGATAAATCGCTGAAATGTATAACTAAACGTAATTCATAAATGGTCGAAATATAGATAATAAAATATGTATAAAGTAATGCATCAATGTTTGAAACGTCCAACTTGCAAATGCAAATTTGACCAACCTGATCTAAACGTTGTACTGGAACAATATCCACGTTTATCCCATTAATAACCTTAAATTAAATCCTCTTTAAACTCAGTTCAAATGAGGACATTTGGAACATGACAGGTGGTGTCCACAACGGTGGACTGTAGCTCACCTGGCAGGGCTGTTGGCGTGCATCTGGCAAAAAAAAAAAAAAAAAAAGGTCGGGAGCCTAAATTGAAAATTAAATCTGCCCCGCCCGGAGTGTGCTGTATGTTCACTCAAGGTCAGGATCACTTGATCTGTGGACTAGCTGTGTGCCAAGACGTTTTCTAAATCCCCACCACCTCCTGCCAGGCAGCACCGCATTCTGTGCGCTGAACTCCGTACAACTCTGTTTCTGACCCATTTCCGTGGCAGTGAGCTCGGGGAAGTATCTGACAAATGCACGTTCCCGTCTGCATGTGCCCAGAGGGTTGTGGCTTAATTTTCTTTCAAGTGTCGCAGAGAAATCTCATGGGTCTATGGGGTCCAGTTCTGCTCCTATCAGCTCCGGTGTGGGAAAACAGGAGCACTGGACCACTAAGACATTCCTGCGAGCATTATCAGCCCTCCTTAACTATTCCAAACTGACATCAATTGCTGCCCCAGCCTGATCCCTGCGGCCCTTGTTAGCTTCATTTAATGGCAAAATGAGCCCACGTCTAAGCCCTGCTCTGGCGGCACTGTTGTGTTAGGTGGTGAATGTAAAAAGATATCACGCTAATTACTGAAGGGACACAGGTTTGGAAAGGCTAAACATTTGTACATTTGTTAGCGCGCGGAGCCGGTTTGTCTTGGCGGGTGGGGGAGTCTGAAGTGGATAAAACGTAGGGGGAACAGAAGCTCGTCTGTCGGCATGCGAAGGATAAACAAATGCTACAAGCAGAACTACGACTCAGTTGGATATCTGGAAGCCGGGCTGTGGTTGCGGCCGAGGTGCTTCTGGGAAAAGCAAGGGGGCCAGTAGGCCACCATAAGCTACAGGTCATACCAGAACACGTAAGGTTGTGGTAGAGGAAGATTGAGTCATTATCACTTTCTAAAATTACATTACACAAATATGTTGCTATGGTAGACTGCACCGCACCCCACCCGGGGTTTTCTGGCCCAACTGCAACAATGAAGAGCAATGTGGTTTGCGCCAGGAAGCCGACCATGTTTGAACCAGCATGCATGTCTAAAGGAGTGCCAAGAAGAAAATATGAAGCATGTTACAAGGGATGGATGAAGTCCAGGTGCAGGGAGCCATGTGAAAACAATGATTTTACAGGCAATGTATCCGTTTGGGATTCCACCGTTATTCTGATGATTTAAACCGTCAAGGCAATTTCTAACGCGTGGCCTCAGTCAGACACATCGTATGAGAGAGGTCTCTGTTTCACAACAGTTTTCAGGAACACCGCATCGACCCGCTCCTGTTAATAAAACAACAAAGTTGGAGATGGCTGAGAATATGATGGAGATCTGAGAACGAGAACTCACCTCTGCCCTTTCAGAGGCTGGCTGACATTTCCTCCATCTCACCAATCAGGTCAGCACAAATGGCTTGGGGGTGGAGGCTTCTGCGCTTCTGTCAGCTTTAGTTTGAAGGATGCAACCCCCAGCCAGATGCTTTTTTTAAAGGTTTGATCAGGCAGCGTGTCTTCACAAATATATGTGTGTGAACGTTATACGGGGGAAAAAAGCTATTCATCCTAAAACTTTTCTATTACAGCTCTCATGTGCAGTGGGCATTTTAGGCAGTCTAAGTATAGACTTGGATTCGAATCACCCTCACTTAATTCTCTCCTGCCTTTGCAACTGCTGGGGGATGTTTTTGAATTAGGCTGATTGTACTGGGCAGTGTAAGAGAGGATAGGGCATGGTGGAGGTGTACGGAGGCAATGACGGACATAACGATATCAATGTTATAAGCTACTAAATACTTGAATGTTTAATTTAATCACTACTGAACACTTTATGTTTTTTAAAAGCATACATTGCATTTAGGCTTATTGTTTATCCTTGGTATCGTGGATGTCTGAGTTTCACATCTTGAATGTTGGGGTCTGAATTTGACTGAGCCAATTTGAGGAAATTTGAATTTCTTTAAATCCGAATTGAGTTTATTGGATTTAAGCAATTTGTATGTAATTTTGGAATGTTGGCAGGGTTCGACATTAAGCATGGCCCTATGGCCCGTGGCCATAAGAAGTTAGTTTGTGGCCACTAAATACTCCATGTAGGTAGCCTCAAGTTGTATCCCTATACTGGATATACTTTGCCTTCACCAAAGCAACGTTACAGTTTGACTAACATCCCAAATCTGAAGAGCCTGTGAAAGACTATATGTACCACTGCGTACTAACTTTGAGTTTTCAATTAAAAGAAATGATTAGAAAAATATATTTTCAATCTGCTAATGTGTCACAGTTAAGGAAGGCTGTGATAAATTGCCTTTTCTGCAATGTTTTTACATAACTTTACATTTGGGCCACCAAAATACTGTGTATGGACTTGGTGGCTCATGGGACCAGTGCTTGAAAATGTTATCGTTTATCGCTGGTTGGACACCTGAATCTGTAAACCCTCAAAGAATATAAATGCTGGAAATAAAGATTGTGATATTGCACAACTTGAATCTGACTACTGAAAATTCAGACCACATAAATTCAGATAGATGGGTGGCTTACAAAGCAAAATATAGTATATTTTATATATATATAAATATGTTCAGTCATATTTAATTAATAATTAAATAATTTTAAAGTATTTTTAAGTGATTAAACTTCATAATTAAGTAGCCAGTGGCTTATAAAATCCAAATCTTTATGGTCATTTTTGGCTTCCATAGAATTTCTCAACACACACATATGTACACTGTTGTGTTTGTGTGTGTGTGTCTTTGTTAACTTCGCTGGTAAAAAGAACGATGGAGATTTCGTTTCCTGCCCTCTCTGTGAAACCTGTGGTGAGTCGAAGTGACACGGGCAGACATGTTGATCACAGCACAACAAGCAGCGCTGAGGTCATCAAGACCTTCTCTAAATGAGACGGGCTGACCGTTACCGTGGCAACAGGCTGCACTGACGGACAAACACAAGATCCCCCAGACCGTCTTAAGGGGGGGTCCCCTGTGAATCTGTGACAGTGCTCTACTTTTACAATTTTAGACCTCCATCTGCTGAATCATGGCTAGGTTGCTCCTCCCCTTTTTAAAATTTTAATATAAAGTAGAAAGTGACAGCAAATATGGTCACAGAAAGAAGGAGATAACACAGATCTACCAGGCGGGGGGAAAACTAACTACATTTTAATCAAAAAGACTAATGGGCCTGTATTAAACTGCTCATTATCCTCTGAAAAGTAGCCAAAGTACCCACAATGCCATGTAGTATTTTATGTTAGAGGAGTGGACTTAATATGTGCACATACAGGAGTCCTATTTGCACAAGACTAATGCTACTTAGACACATAATGGGATTTATAATCATTGCGGAGATTAGCTGCAACTTTATTTTTCAGTCGTATATGCCATGTCTGTAATTTGTGAAGTAAAAACTCACCAGCACATATTACCCACCGTGCTTTGCAGACGAGCCTTGATAACACCATTACCATGTAAATTGAACTCTTACTAATTTCCGTTTTCTCTTTCCGCACCATCTCCCTTTCAAGTGGCGTCTCTCCTGTCACAGGAGACAAATTAAAACGGCGGTGGATTCAGGAGGTTTTTTGACAAAAATTCAAGTGTATCAGAAAGTAACGTTTCTAAACAGCCCCATTCTGAATGCATTTCTCTAAGGTGATTTCATTATTCACTATTCACTGGTCATTGATTTTAAATGCATATGGATACATATATCTGATTTTTCACCCTCATCCCAGTTACAATCACAGCCCCAATACCCTCCCAGAAGTGAAGAGAAGTGCACAGTGTGACAGCAAGTTATCGTCAGTCAAATTGTCATGTCATATTGCCGGTGTTGTTAGTAGTATGCAACTGTTTGTGTTCACAATTAAATTACTTCAAACACCAGTAAATACTGCTAATATTAAAAATAACAACCCTGCTGATTAAGGTCACATGGTTTGTCCACAGCATGTGTTACAGAACCAGCCAGGGGCTAAAATTCTGCCATGCAGAATTATTTTATAATAAACCTTCCCCTGTAATAATAATTAATGTCTGAATGGCGCTTCAGAACGCTAGCAGCTCTGTGAGGCCGTGCGTAAACACAGCAGCGCTTTGAGCTAAATGCTAACAACGGCGATGCTAACATGCTGGTGTTTAGCAGGTGTAATGTTCACCTGTTTACCTTTCACATCTGCGGTAACCGTGTTAGCATGCTAACATTTGCTAATTGGCACTAAACCCAAAGTACAGCTGAGGCTGATGGGAAAGTATTGGACGAATTGAAATCCTGACGTGATGATGGTGCTAGATGAAACGTTAACAGATCACCGATTCACCCGGTGAGGAACCATGAATGTCTGTGTGAAATGTAATGGAAGTCCATCCAATAGAGACAGAGCGTTTTAAAGTCCCGCCCACAGCGGCGGGAAAAACAAATCATCGCTCTCCATTGACTTTGTATTGCGTGAAGGAGCCTCCCTGTCTGCTGTGTGGTGGGATGGACAACCAGCAACGTAAAGAACCCAGAACTAAGTTTTTATAAGCTGCCGAACCAAATAACCTGAGCCTTTAAGAAGACAAAACCACATATGTCAGGCTGCTGGTGGCGCTAGAGGAACAGTCGGTGGCTCACCAAAGTCAGTAGGTCACATCCTCTGAGCACGATGCACATCTGTACTAGTTCCACAGTAATCCATCGGATTGCACTTGTGGTATTTCAGTCTGACTGATGAGCATCAATGTAATTCACTAAAACTTTGGTGCAATCACTTTGATTAATGTCAGCGAGCAGTGCAAGTGAACTTCTCTAACTAGATATTAACACGTGAACCGTATGTAAGCCTGCTGCGTTGCGAGTCCTTGTATTTTGGTTTGCGAGTGCCTTGCCAACTGCTTTTTCACTACGGTGTGGTCTTAAAGCGTGGTGGCGGCGGTGGTGGTGGAGGCGGCGTCCTGAACGCATGCGTGAGCCTCCTGGCTTCTGGAAAAGTGCGTGTACTTGTGTGTGCACTGAGGCAGGGTCATTGAGGAGTAATGGGATTGCTCGGCGCCGCTCCCTCTCCTGACACCCCGGCCAAAAGACAGGCCCCCTAAATCATCCTCACATCTCTGAGCATGATGGAGGACCTGGCATCGGCTCTCCCCCACCCTCCGTCCCCGCCGCAGCCATAACCGCGCTCGCCGCTGCGGTACAGACACCGCTCGCAGCCGCGATTTCCCTCAAACCTCCAGGAGGACTGAAATAATATCTACTCAGCATTCTGTAAATATCCACTGGGAGGATGTACTCTAGTTCATTGCAGCGCTGCCACAGATACTTTATACGAGCTCGGCTGCTGATCCTCAACTTCTGCTCTTTGTTCTTTAACTTTTCATCTTATGACTCCTAAAAAGGGTGAGGTGAAGGAGCCAGCTCAGCTACTATTATTCATTATTCACGTTCTGGATCCTTATTCAGGGTCATGAAGAGGCTGAAGCCACGGTCTACACATGACGCCTTTTTTTATTTAGGACATGTGCCTAGTCCAGTGGAATAGCTCAGAAAGTTTAATACAGAAACATATTACCTGCATAAATATATATATATATTTTAGAGACTAAAAGGTACTCTTCCCCCATTTCTCTACCACTGTTTTCACTCGCTACTACCAATTTAGAACAAAAATAGAAATGGGCTTCCTTTCTCTGTTCTCTTTATTTAAGCAACAAAAACAACTGCTGGCATAAAACCAGCACAGTGTGTTTGTAGGTTTTTATATCCAGCCTGCGTGTCTGTAGTCCCAAACAGGAGCAGGGGTAGAACAGTGTAGCCACAGCCCAGAGTATAAAAATAATGGTCAACTTTTTATACTCAGATGAATAAAACGGGTTCCTGGACAATAAAGCTGACCAAGAACAAACCTAACATACAGCGATCAGCCGTAACATCCAGACAGCAGGGGGCACTCTGAGCAGCCCCATGTGCAACAAGCTGCGATGCTCTGTGTGTTCTGACTCTATCAGAACCAACATTCACTGTTTCAGCAGTTTGAGCTACAGAAGCTCTTCTGTTGGATCGGACCACACGGTCCAGCCTTCACTCCCCACGACCATCAGTGAGCCCCATGACCGGTTCACTGGTTCTCCATCCTTGGACCACTTTTGGTAGGTACTGACCCCTGCAGACCGGGAGTTCTGTATTTGTACTCTACTAGAGCATTTTCACTTTATGACATTTTATACTTCTACAATTTCAGAGGGACGTTTTGCTCCACAACATTTGCTCGGACGGCTATAGTTACTCATTACTCTACAAGATTTAACACTAAAAACTTTCACAGCCTGTAAAATATCACGCATAGTTGTAAAGAGCGCATATCGGACTTGCTTTCATCCTCCAACAGAATGATAAAGTTGCAGCTGTTTGCTAACGCGGTAGACGTATGCGAGTGTGGCGTTTACGTTCACGCTGCCCACCAAGTGGCCAGAAATCAGATAATGCAGGTTTAAGAAAACTTTGGACTTGTAGTTGAAAATTAAAAATAGGTTTCTTACATTGTGGTATTTCTATTTTTACTTAAGTGAGCGATCTGAGTACTTCTTCTACCGCTGAGCTTATGTTAAGGAGAGTGATCCTGAACTGGTGATGCTCCTAATAATCTTCATTTCTACAGAATCTCCCTCACCTGCTAAAGAGCCCCCCCGCCTCCCCCCATGAGTGGAACGGGCTGCCTCCCTCACTCTCTCTCAGCTGTCACTTGTCGTTTTGCAACAGCGGTCCCATGTGCCTCGCTATCCCCATCACCATGACAACCAGAGGCGGATGAGGCTATCTAGCTTTCCGCAGTTGTATCTCGCCAACAAACTCGCTGCTACACAACTTTGATTTGGTGTGAATTCATCTAAAAAAGAAAAGCGAGGGGATAACTTTTACAGCGCTCCGCTCCAGAAAACAAAATTTAACACATCAGGGTACTAACTTTCTGTTGGGTCTTATCAGCGGATGTTTTGTCCCTGGAGGTTTACATGCTGAGCAGAATGGAGAAATAGATCCAATGGTTCAATCGACAAGTTTGCAATGGAAATGGAGAGAGACGGGATGGTGATGAACCTGGCGTGAAGTACGAGATCATACAGTTAAAGCCTCACAGTGGAGGTTTCCAGAGGCGAAGCACTGCAGGGCTGAGCAGGCAGGACTCTGTGTGCAGCGTGGAGAGATTAAAGCAGCTGGTTCTTTGGTTATCAGGAGGTGGGAACGCTGCTGTGTGCCAGCACTGCTGTCAATCCATCAAGATCGTTGTCAGCTTTTTCCTCTGGCGGCGGTGCTTCAACCGCAGCGCTACAAATAACGGAAACAGGATATTAAGTGGTAGCAATTTAATTGCCTCGGAAGCAAATAAAAGTGGACTATTGAGAATGATTGTTTTTCTTTTATTGTAATAAATTGTCCAAAGCAAATCAGACACAAATAAGGGCACAGATCAGGACAAAGGAAAGCAGAAGGAATTGCACTAATCCATGGCTGGATTACCATCTGGGCAAAGGGGCCTCGGACCCTCAGGGGCCAACTGGTAACACTTTATAATACGGTACACAAAAATGAGAATAGCTACTAAGAGATCACAAACAACCTGATAATTAATGGATTGTTAATGAGCAGCTCCCAAGTAACTCTAAATTGAGGACTATATAGTAGATAATGATGAGTTATTAAAAAACAGATACTATATTAATGAATCATTAGTTAATTTTTAGCTCATAACGACCACTTTCTTCATAAGTAGATCCTGATTAGCTCTGAACTACTTGCCACTCATTCATTAATAATTACTTCATAATTTGGTCCTCTTGTTTGTGCACCCCAAAAATAAAGTGGTTCCTTACACTGAGTATGGGCACCTACTTATAGTTAAAAGTGCGGGTGTGAGATTATTGACAGGCAAGGAGAATGAGACCGTGCTCTCCGGAGAAAATATTAAGCCAGACTCCCTTTAAGAAATACGACATATTAATAATTCCTTACATGTTCGTAAAAACACACAACACAAAATAAAGGGTGTCATATGTTGACGGACTTATTGTCAATTTGGCATCAATAGATTCCATAAAGAGAGACTGTATTTCCGTACAAATTCATTTTGTATTTTGTCGCCTGAACTTGGTACCAGCCTCTGTTGGTTATCTGCACTATTTTAGTGGGAGAAGACGTTGGGAATTAAGATTTCTCACTAAAATAAGTGGATCAGATACACGGCGGATTTAAGACTGACTCATGAAACTGTTAATTCACCGTCTATCGCGAGAGAGAGAGAGAGAGAGATTATGATTATGCGATCATGACTTTATGGAAGTTTTGTTTGGAATTTACAAATATAAAACTATTCAAGTCCAATCAAAACGCCCGTAAAGTAATCAAAATTTAGAAATGTGAGCTGTACCAAATGTTTTCATGGTGCATGCGACTATAACTGCAGTTAAACAGCCAACGCTCCATTATGATTCTTTTATTAGGAGAGAAATATGACTTTACAGTTTAAAACATAAATAAAACATTCTTACAAAATGTTGCAATAAATCACAAACAAAACCATTTTTTACACTTGATTTGTTTTAAACATAAATCATATTTACACATTTGTCTTTGCCCTTTTTTTTACATTGTTGGGAATGAAACCATTCTGTACCACTTTTTATTGTACAAACATTTCCTTCGTTTCAAAGCAGAGGTATAGAAGCTCTCCTCTCTCTCCTGAGATGTTGGGTTCTACTCTAGTGCATTTTATCATTAAGATTTAAGGCTACGCAGGGTTCACCTGACGGACACGCTCGTCTCGTGGACAGGCCTATCATCATTGGGGAGGGAGTTCATTTTCCCGACTCGTGTCTGCTGATTGTCCCTTACAGAGAGAGGTTTGTGGTTCTGCCCGGTCGCTCCCTCCAACCGCTGGACCCCCCCCCCATATTAAAGCTGCTGTTGACTGGTTTCACTGAATAACCAATTACAATCTCTGACAACTTATTTGTTTCTGCAGTCAATTACTAATGCTGTGGGGAAAATGTCACAGAGTGAGAGAGCCAACGCTCATCACATTATCTCTGTACGGCAATGACCTGCTGAGAAAAATGTCAATTTCCCACAGCAGGGGAGAATATATATATATATATATATAAAAAGAAATTAATAAAACTAGTTTCATACTTTCTGGTGGATGTTTTTGCGTGAGGGAGGGAACTAATTTGCACATAGGTGCAGTGCTCCCTAGTGGTCAAAACACACCTAAAACAAAAAAACAAAAAGCAAAGAAAAGCCCATCCCTCTGTTTCTTTGACAGGATTACACCAAAGCCATAAACAAAGAACATGAAGCAACTAATTGGCTGGACCTGTAAGCCTCTTAGAAGACACACTATAATAAACCAGCCTGGACATGAAGTCAAATCCTCAACACAGACGGCAAGTTAACCAACAAGCACTTAAAGACCAGACAAAAGAGGCAGCGAGAAAGCAGTTCAGTGGCGCTGCTCTGTAATTCAGCGGGAAACGGTTCTTTAACTACTTCTCTTTTTACTTCCTACCTGTCCAGCAGGTAGTTGTGTGGCCCGTCGTCTGGGCTCAGCGGGGCTAAAACACAGGCTGCAAAATTAAGACCGGTCACCTTCATCTGCCACTAGCCCATTTACTTTTTATTTTAAACACTAACAAAAAGGAACTGCAGTGTCTTTTATGTACTTTATCTCATTTGGGATCATTGTTGCTTTTAATAAGCATCAGTGCTCTCAATTTAAAAAGTTCCACAGAATACAAAGCTCTCCTTGATTGACATCTCACACTGAAAACAAACAAAAAAAAGCATCAACATATTAGGACCAAAGTGCTTAACAACACTGGTGAGTGTTGATTAATTTGAAATGATCATAGACTCAGGCGCTACCTGCTGAGCAGGTTTAGTCATTAAACATCCAAACGGAGACGCGTGACATCATTGGTGGCTTTAATTAACGCCCTCTCTCATTTTCTCTAACCAGCTGCTGCATCCCTAAATTAACAGCCTCCTTTTCCTAAAACCGTCAGCTGTGTGCGAGTCTATTATCAGACCTGAAAGAGGGCGGCTGAACGAGAAAGTTGAACTCTTAAAGCAGAAAAACACCATTAGCATGCTACCTGCAGAGCTTTCACGCAATTAAAAGAAACCGGAGGAAAGCCCCGCTCGTCGGCGCTCAGATGAACGATGAGGGCTGCATAAAAGCCCGCTGACAGGCAGATAAAGTGAGGATCAAGCTAATATCCATCCAAGGCTCTAAAACACACTAAGAGATATGAATTGAGCCATTAGACACGGGGAGATATGTCTCAATCCTTTCATCACTGTGTGGAGTCTGGGGGAAAAAACAAAGGCCGTCACTCCAAAGTGGAGATCCATAATTCGAATAAATTAAAACCTAGCCACACGACATGACAGACGACAAAGTCGTTACGGAGGATTACTGAAGTCAGCGTTTTGCTTACAAACCGGAGGCAGAATCAGGGGACATTATCACATCGGCTTTTCAAACGGCGAGTGCAGAAATGTCAGGCCATCATTTCTCTTTCAACGTGGGTTCTATTCAGTAGCACTTTGGAATTAAACACTGGCGCACGCCGTGACAACACTGCACTTTTCCGATTAACACACGTTGCTAGGACACTTAGTTTAGGCAGATCTTCCCGTGTGGTTTCAGTCGTGAAAGTGATTAGGAGTGCGGAGCTTCCATCGGCGCACGGAGCTTGTCGACATTTGGGTTTCAGTCGCGTCTGTGTACGAACACAGCAGCCTGTTGGTGTGGAACTTGGTGCTGAAGAGGGGGCACGTTGGGGCCATAGCACACATGGAAAGAGACAGGCAGTGACATACTTGGCAGAGCTTGTGAGGCAGTCTACTGTGATGTTCTTTCAGTTTGATACTTAATCACAAATGTGGGGTCCTCATGTAACGACATGGCGTCTTTGGAAAAGGAAACGGGGCTTTTGGAGCGTTGCCTATTTTTGTACTGTAAGTTCGCATGCACACCGTAACAGGATGACTAGAGTGTTGGACTTTCCAGAGACTAAAAGCAGCGTTGTCTGATTTTTGTTGAAGATTTCTTCTTTTCTCTACGTGGTGATGCGGAACATTAACTAAAAGTCTTTTCAAGGGGACTTTAAAGGTGCCGAAAAACCTGGTAGTATGCTGCAGGATTATAGATGAGTGTGTTACTTGGCAGCAACCCGTCCCTCTGGATGTCAGAATGACTATGGTGGGATGATGAGGAGGAGGAGGAGAGCCACGCCTCTCAGCAGAAGAAGATCTCTCCATCCAGAGGAGGCTCTGGGAGGTTCTGAGGGTCTGCAGGGAGGAGAAGAGAGGAGTCAGTGTCAGCGTCACGGCAGAGGATTCTTCCTCCGAGCGGATTTTGGTTGCTGATTTGTTGGAACGTTTCTTCCCCAGGCAGTTGGCGAGGGGCTCCACCCTGCTTCACGTTGATCGAGCCGACGCTGCCTCAGTGAGCAGCTTGACGTGGCCACGTTGGCTCACTGCTCACACCACAGCTAGCGTTTCATATTTACTTTGTATTTAATATCACACGCCTTTTGTACACGTGCTATTGTGTATTAATGTGCCGCTGTTCCATAAATACATGGAGACTCACAAACACAGCGCTAAAACAAAATGTACACGCAGTAACTAAACGATATCTTTTCACATGCTTCCCCCGAAACGTCTCGACAGGTGGTCAATTTACTTTTCTGACTACTTTCATAATGCAAAGACAAAGTCTAAGCCGTGTCCCAAATTCAGAGTACATATGATGCAGGCTCTGAGTGTGTGGCCAAAGTGACAGTAGAAGTACAGCCCTATGCAAACTGAAAAACCCTTCACTTGCGCGTGTGACGTTGATCCGACACCCACTGTGCAGCGCACAAAGCGAGAGACACCTTCCTCCTCCCGCGATATAAGTAAAGTCCATGTACTATTTTTACACGACTTTACATTTTGGCCCCGTGGGGCTAATGCTTAAAAACATGAGCGTCCATCCCTGCACTGCCGCTGCGTCTCATGTGGGTTTCATGCAGATGGTCCGTCGAAAAATGTCACACTGGTTTTATAGCTTTTGTCATTGGCAGACTGGCAGAAATAAAAGATCCGGAAACGTGAACCTTTGTACTCTGTGTTCACACACAGAGGTAGGTAGGTGTATGTGAACGACCCTCATTGTGTTCATAAACTGCGCCACTATCAGCTGATGTAACGGTTTTAGGCAGCACGTGTGCTGGGTCTTCACAAGTCTTCACATTTCTAGAATTACTGAATATACACAGCATTATGTCCTATGCTTAAAAAGAAAACTACAATTTTCTAACTTGTCTTCATAAGATTTTAGGCCCGTCACAACCATTTTGTTGGCTTGTTATCTGAGAGTTCTCCACTGCAGGGTTCGTACAGCTTTTTAAGAGTAGAATTAAAGCACTTTCGAGGTACCTAAGAAACAAATGTGACAATTGGGGTCGATTGCTTTCAAATGTTAAAAGATTTTTGTTTTACAGGAGCGACTGTGTCAATGAGGAAACACCCAGGTTATGTTGAAAATCAAGCAATTTTTCAAGGCGTATATTCAAATTCAAGCATATTCCCAACTTTGACAACATAACAGATAAAATTTTCTAGAGGCTTCGATAGGCATCTCTCTGTTCACGCCCCTGCTCATACCTGATCCTTTATCTGCCGCATTCACTGTAACATGAAAAACGGGAAACCTTGAATTCTGCATTCTTCTAACCATCTCTTTCACATTTTTGTCTGCCCAATGATGTCGTCCTTCCATTACCTGTCCAACCAATCTGAAGTGTCCTTGACAAAAACACTCCAATCCAACCTGTTGACTCACTGTAAGACACTGAATGATTAAACTAACAGTAAATGCATCCACCCCCTCCTGTTCACCATCCTCTACCTGCTGTCTGTCCGCTCCCTGCTTTGCCCTTCTTCTTCTTCTTTTTCTCCTTCTCCTTCTCCTTCCCCTCTTTGCTCTTGTTCTTGGCCAGCTGCAGCAGGCTCTTTGAGATTTGGTTGTTGGCTTCACTGCCCTTGAGGTTGGGGTTGGTGGAAGACGAGGTGAAGGGATTGAGGCTTTTCCCTTTGGGCTTAGACCGCTGGGGTTGCAGCCTCGGCAGGGAGCAGGAGGAGGAGGAGGAGAGCTCCAGCGGGTCCAGCTCCAGAGACTGGGAGCTGCTGGGGAACAGGGATTCATCCGATGTTGTGGAGGGAGACCTCTGGAAGGAAATGGCAGATGGTAAGAAATACAGTTGGGTCCATAAGTATTTAGACAGTGATGCCATTTTTGTACTTTTGCCTGCGTACACCATCACAATGAATTTGAAACGAAAAAAATCAACATGTGATTGAAGAGTAGACTTTCAGCTTTAATTCAAGAGGTTTAACAAAAAATATCACGTTAACCGTTTAGGAATGACAGCCATTTTTGGACATTGTACCCCCATTTTCAGAGGCTCAAAGATAATCGTTCAAACTAACATAATTATTAGGATATGGATTTTTTTTTAATGTACCGCTGTTATGTACATCTATACATATCTGAAATGTTTTAATGTTTTTGCAAGCTTATCGTGAATAAAAGATGAGCATAAAACCTGGTGGAAAATGAAAAACAAATATTCAGGTTTTGGCATAAAAGCCTTTAAATATTACTCTGCTCCTTTGCACTGTTTGCTAGTTAAAACCAAGGGCTTTTAAAAATTCGCTTTCAAGGAGGACCCAGGTTCCAGCCTCCACAAACCCAGATTCTGCTGAAGTGTCAGTGAGCAAAACACTGAACCCCTCCCAGCTGGTTGAGCGGCCGCACAGAGGCTATCCTACCTGCAGCGGGCAACAGGCCACCTTATCATTCTTGTGATTTTCAAAGCGTCCCTGCTCACCCCAACCAGACTGAGCTCCTCCATCTTGTCGAGGTGCCGCTGCACGGCCTCCCTGTCCCTCTCCAGCTTCCTCTGGGCGTCTCTCAGCCTCTCCAGGTCTTTCTGGTACTCCTCCTTCTTTCTCTGCAGCGCCTGCTTCTCCTGCTCCAGCTCCTTGTGCTGCTTCAAGACCTCCTCCTCCTGCAGTAGTTGAGAGGTGCATTGATGTATTTATTGACGTGTTGCAGTACAAAGATGCAGCATGTTTTCAGAAATCGAGAAGCAAGTTACTTCATCACCGGTCTGTAGGTCTCCAGACTGAAGCTCCGTTGCCTGAGACTGAATGAATGAAATCTAAGGAAACTGTATTTGCAATGTTTTTCTGTTTCATGTGCATGGATAATGTAACCACTTAATACTGGATAACATTAGCATGTCTGTTGGTTCTAGGCTTGATCAGCTGATTAATTAATGACACCCATTCAAGCTCACAATCAGTCATTTGTCTCCATTAATCCACCTCACGTCCAAATACTTATTAAGTTAATTTCTTTGATGAGCTCTGAGCACAAGTTTCCTACTGTATCAGGACCTCACCGAAATTATTTAGTGTCAGCTCATATGTCTTAAAACCTACTACAGTATTTTACCATTGCTTTGCCTCATTGTTTTTACGAGTTTATTTGTAAGAGTCACGCACAGAGAAACACCGACAGTTGCAGGAGCAGTGTCCCATGTATTTGTACGCACATGTATATACAGCTGTAGCTGATTTCCAGCACCGAGGCCATTTCACAACAGAGTTTCAATTAGCAAAACTCTTTGCAAAAACTTTGTGTCTATTCAATGAATTTTAAAAATTCTAAATAAAATGATCATTCTCAGATAATGCTGTGAAACCAGTAACTAATTCCCTTTAAAATATGATTGAAGTCAAGAGTCATATCCTCAAGATGACACATAGCAATGAAAAAGTACCATTTATGCAGAAGTCGGTATGGTCTGTAACGACCACAGTTGTAAAAGCAGGCTTATGCAATTAGTGGCACGACATTAGCAAGAAAATGTAGAAGGAAACTACAAACCAACTGAGGGTGCAACCTCGAAGGCCTCTATCCCTTGTTGTGTAGAGTTAGCCATCTTTAAGCTAAACCTTTTTGCCACTACTGCCAGGTCTCTGTGTCCTCCTCAGTTTTAATTTGACCCTGCAGGAAATATCTCAATGAAACTAAACTTAAACAGCAATTTTTCAGGTTTTTCAGTCAAAGGTACAATGGGGGAAATAAGTATCGAACACATCAATATTTTGTCCAGTAAACGTATTTCCAATGAACCTATTCAAGTGAAATTTGCACCAGACGTTGGTATTAACTCAAACAATCCAGAAAAAAAATCCAAAGTCCATGAGTAAATAAAGTTATGTGTAATAAAGTTGAATGAAACAGGAAAAAAGTATTGAACACACTAAGAAAAAGCAGTACACCACAGCAAGGAAAGGCAAGGAACCTGCTGAAAACCATAACTAATGAGGAGGCAACTCTGCCTCCAATCTGTGCTAATTAATGTCAGCTGGGTTAGAATATATTGATGGGCTATAAAGGGTTTTTTGTTACCAAGGTGCCACACAACAAACATCTAATGATGGGT